>JAPQNM010000049.1:10168146-10175646 GCA_029783475.1 Metacarcinus magister
AAAGGGAAGGACAGAGAGAGGAGGTAGGGGAGGGAGGAAAGGAGGGAAGGGGAAGGGGCATGTAAGGGAAATTATGGAAGGGGAAATAAGGGGAGGGTACATGTAGGTGGTAGGAGAAAGAAGGAAAATAAAGGGAAAAGGAGAGAAGGGAAAGAAGAAGAGAGGGAGAGGATAAAGAAAAAAAAGAGGAGAGAAGACAGTTTGTAAGAGTAAAGTGAGAGACGGAGATAGGAAAGAAAGAAGAAGAAGAAGAAAGGGAAGGGAGAGGAAGGAGGAGGAGGAGGAGGAGGAGAAGGAGGAGGGAAAGGCAAGTAAGCAAGCATGGGAAAGGAAAGAGTCAGGCAAAGGGATGGACAAAGGGAGGCGAAAACAAAGGGAAATAAAGGCAAGGAACACACACACACACACACACACACACACACACACACACACACACACACACACACACACACACACACACACACACACACACACACACACACACCAAGCAAGTTTGTCCACATGCCTGCGATAACTTATGTGCAAATATTTTTGTTTGTGAGATCATAAGATGGAAAGATTTCGTCATGTGTCTGTCTTGCTCTTTCCTTTACCTCCACCGACACTTTTACTCCTCCTCCTCCTCCTCCTCCTCCTCCTCCTCCTCCTCCTCCTCCTCCTCCTCCTCCTCCTCCTCCTCCTTCTTTCTTCCTCATTCACATTATGTTGTCTTGTCTTATTATTCCTTATTTTCTTCTTCTCTCTTTTTCTTCCTTCGCTGCTTTTTATTTTCTTCTTCCTCTTCCTCCTGTACTCCTCTTCCCTCTTCTTTTTCATTTTCTTTCCTCTTCCTATTCCTTCCTTTCTTCCTTCATTGCTGTCTCTCCTTCGCTCTTCTGTCTTTTTATTTTTTCTCTCTCTTTTTCTTTGCACTTCTTTCTCCTCTCCATTTTTTCTTCTTACCTCCATGAGTGAGAGTTGGAGAGAAAAGTATCGGAGGAGACAAGCTTCTTCACCGTCCAAGAGCTGCACCAATACAAGGGGTGACAGCTTACCTCCCTCCTTCCTCCTCTTCTTCTTCTTCTTCTCTTCTCTTCTCTTCTCTTCTCTTCTCTTTTTTTTATCTTTTTTTCTTCTCATCCTCCATCTTTTCTTTCCCTCTTCTCTCATTCTTTCTTTTTTCCTTCCTTCCTTCTTTCCTTTTTTTCCTTCCTTCCTCTCTTCATCCATTCTCCTTCGTAATTTTTTTCATTATTTTTTTTCCACTTTTCTTTTTGTTTCATTCGTCCTTCCCTCCATCTTCTACGTTCTTGCTCTTCCTCCTCCTCCTCCTCCTCCTCCTCCTCCTCCTCCTCCTCCTCCTCCTCCTCCTCCTCCTCCTCCTCCTCCTCCTCCTCCTGCGGCGTCTTGCTGAAGGGGCCGGAAAACGCGTCAGTCAATATAAAACATTAACACAAAAAGAAATAAAATAAATAAATAAAAGGAAGTTTTATTTATTTTACCTAACCTAACCTTTTTTTTTTTTCTTAATTCTTCTCCTTATCTTATTTATTTTCTTCATTCCCTTAATCTTTTTTTTTCTCTTTCCCTTTTTCATTTCTTCTTCGTCTTCTTCTTTTTTCTTCTTTTCTCCTCCTCCTCCTCCTCCTCCTCCTCCTCCTCCTCCTCCTCCTCCAGCCTGTGTTTCGTGGTCGTTTCAAAAGTTTTCGTGTCAGTGAAGTAGTTTCTTTGTTTTCCTTCTCGTCGTCGTTGTGTTGTTGTTGTTGTCTGTTGTTGTGGTAATTGTTGATTGGCTTAGCTTGGCTTGGCTTAAGGCAGGTAAGACCCTCCTCGATGCCCTTCCTCCTCATGGCTTGCTCTTCTTTCTCTCTCTCTATTTTCTCTCTTTTTTTTTCTCTTTTTTTCTTTCTCTCCTTTTTTTTTCTTTTTTTTTAGCTCTACTTTTTTCAGTCATTGTCTATTTTTGTTTTGTTTTGTTTTCTTCAAGTTTATTTTATTTCTTTCCCCTCTTTCTTCTCCTTCTTTCCTTCCTGATTTTTCGTCGTCTCTCCTTCTCCCTCTCCCTCTCCTCTCTCTCCTCTCTCTCTCTCTCTCTCTCTCTCTCTCTCTCTAATCAGCAGACTCATCTAGCACGTGATTGGTCGAGGGATAGGTCAGGTCCCAAACGGCTCTTCTGATTGGGTGGAAGGGGAGTGACGTCACGTGGAAGGGGACAGGGAGGTGGAAGGTCGAGTGTTCAGTTTGGGGCCGAAAAGACGGGTTTGTGGGTGGCGTGGGTGGTGGGGGGGGAGGGAGGGGGTGGTTGGGGGAGGTGTGGTAGAGATTAGGTAAAGTTCAATGAAGAGGAAGATTACGCAAGACTGCCTTCCTTCTCCTCCTCCTCTTCCTCTTCTTTTTCTTCTTCTTCTTCTTCATCCTCCTTCTCCTCCTTTCGTTCTTTCTCATATTGTCTTTTCTCATTTTTTTACCTCTTCAATTTCCACTATTTAAACTTATCCTATACCTCCTCCTCCCCTTCCTCCTCCTCCTCCTCCTCCTCCTCCTCCTCCTCCTCCTCCTCCTCCTCCTCCTCCTCCTCCTCCTCCTCCTCCTCCTCCTCCTTGTGTGAAAGTTTGGAATAATCAACTCCGTGATTTACCTTGTGCAGGTGAGCGAGTATCCAGGTGAGGGGTTACCTGTGTTTCTGGAGGGCAGGAGGGGGTGGGGGGCGTGGAGGGGGTGGGGGGTGGGGGGATTCTAAGGGGAAAGGGAGGCTATGTTATGCTATGCTAAGGGGAGACTGTATTGGATAAAGGGGAAGGGTAGTGTTAAGGACAGAATACCATCTCTCTCTCTCTCTCTCTCTCTCTCTCTCTCTCTCTCTCTCTCTCTCTCTCTCTCTCTCTCTCTCTCTCTCTCTCTCTCTCTCTCTCTATCGTGACTTGAGGTTTCGGTTTCAAATTCTTTTACTCTGCACTTCATTCTTTCTTTCCTTCCTTCTCTCCTTCCCTCCTTCCTTCCTTCCTTCCTTCCTTCCTTCTTTCCTTCTTTCCTTCTTTCCCTCTTCCATTCCTTCTTCCACTTGCTCTCCTCCTCTTCCTTCATCCCATTCCATACACCTCCTTCCCTTACACACACACACACACACACACACACACACACACACACACACACACACACACACACACACACACACACACCGCTGGATCCCGATCTGGTCACGGTCAACTACACACATTTTCGGGGGTCTCCCAATTAGCCTTCCGAGGGGCGGCGTGGCTTTGGGCGGTGGCACCTTGTGGGCGGGTATCGGGGGCGGCATCAGGGCATTAAGGGATGAGGGAGGGGCAAGGGTAAGGGGGGGAAGGGGAAAGGTAAGGGGAAGGGAGATTAAAAGGGAGGTGAGGGGCAGTGAAGTGAAATGTAAGGGGAAGGGAGAGAGAGAGAGAGAGAGAGAGAGAGAGAGAGAGAGAGAGAGAGAGAGAGAGAGAGAGAGAGAGAGAGAGAGAGAGAGTGTGTGTTGACTAGCATATACTTGTGAGAAAGAATTAAGGGAAGTCCAGTCCTCTTCTTCCTCCTCCTCCTCCTCCTCTTCCTCCTCCTCCTCCTCCTCGTCGTGGGTGAAGAGATGTAATCATTGTATTTATAAACAGTCTGGCAGCTCCAACCTTTCCTCAGAATGCTTATGTTGATGTTCCTTTGTTTTGTCTTTCTCGTGCGCACCTGTCTACGGGCGACCCCCACCCCCCACCCCCCTTTTTTTTTCCTCTCTCCCTCTCGTTTTTTTTAATTTTTTTTATTACATGTATTTTTTTTCTTGCTTACCTTTCTTTTTCGTTTATTTATTTATTTATTTATTTATTTATTTTTCTATTCTAATCCTTCTCAATTTTTTTTTTCTTCCGAATTTACATTTATTCAAAGCAAGAGGCAAAAAATTGAAATGAAATGCAGAAAAAAGTGAGGTAGGATATATGCAAGCGGTTGGTGTGACAGAGGAAGGAAGATGCAGAGGACAGGGTGAGGTAGAGACGGTGAACAGTGGAAGGAAGTTAAAGAAATATATATATAAACAAAAAAAAACTTTCAGAAGGGAGAGAGAATGATTGTAATATGAAACTTGAGTGTCAGGTTATAGGAAACAGTGTCAGGGAGCATCAGGAGTATCAGTGTAAAGTGTCAGGAGTGAATGAAACTTGATATTAACTAGTGAACATATACGAGGAGACAGGATGGACAGTAGGACATATATAAACAGAGGAATATCAGTAAATACACGTGAAGGAGTGGAGTGGTTGGACAAAAAGTTGATGATGTAGTGATAGACAGGCGTGAAGATGAGAAATTTGTAGGTGTAAATATATTAAAAGCAGCAGCAAGAGGGGGAAAACTTCACTAATTTGTTCTTGTTAAGGTGAAAACGAGGCAGACGTGTGTGAAAAAAGACGATTTAGAACAAAATATATTATAAAGAAAATAGTAATAAAGAGTTAGTGATTAGGTAAGAAAGACTATATAAGAGGAAATATAAAGCAATGATAGAAGAAACAAAACTAATGTAGAAAGTATTATAAACAATTGAGTATAAAGCAATTAATGAGGCAGCTCTCTTCGCCATCATCATCATCATCATCAATAATAATAATAGTAGTAGTAGTAGTAGTAGTTGTAGTAGTGATTGTTGTCGTTGTTTTTGTTGTTGTTGTTGATGGTTTCCAAACTGTTGCAAGTCACAATAGTTATATTTAATTACATACATACATACATACATACATTAATACATACATACATACATACCATCAAGATCAGTATCTGACTCTGCATTGAGGTTTCACGAGCAACACCAACCACACCATTGCAACACCACACCACACCACACCACACAACACTACACTACACTACACCACAATTACAATAACACCACCACCACCACCATCGCCACCACTGCAGAATCGATAAGCAATCTTCCATAACCACACACACCATCACCACTATTATCACTCATGTCACCACCACCACCACCACCACCACCACCACCACCACCACCACCACCACCACCACCACCACCACCACCACCACCACGCCAGGTAACACAGGTAACCATAATGTTCCTGTCTACCTGTTCTCTTCTACCCTTTTCACACCTCTTCTCTCTACATCTTCCTCCTTTCCCTCCTTACCTACTCCCTCCCCCTCCTCCCCCTCCTCCCCTCCTCCCCTTCCTCTCCTCCTCCCCTCTCACCCTTAACACCACGCTCTTACAATACACAATGCCGCCTCCTCCTCCTCCTCCTCCTCCTCCTCCTCCTCCTCCTCCTCCTCCTCCTCCTCCTCCTCCTCCTCCTCCTCCTCCTCCTCCTCCTCCCCCCCCCCGAGGATGCGTAGCCCTATTGATAATTTTCTGGCTCATCAATAACATTAACATGTAATAAACGGCGAGGTGAGTGGTCAACCTTGTGAGGGAAGAGGAGGAGGAGGAGGAGGAGGAGGACGAGGAGGAGTTACCTGAGTCATATGCACCATTTTGATTGCATTCTCTCTCTCTCTCTCTCTCTCTCTCTCTCTCTCTCTCTCTCTCTCTCTCTCTCTCTCTCTCTCTCTCTCTCTCTCTCTCTCTCTCCAGGAAGCACCTACCTGTGTGTTAATTAATGGGAGCGTCGCCCCCTTTCTTCTCCCCTCACGCATAGGTGTTCCTCAAGGCCTCCCCTCCCCTTTCCCTTCCCTTCCCTCCCTTTCCCTCCCCTTTCCCTCTCCTTTCCCTCCCCTCCCCTTCCCCCCCTTCCCTTCCTATCACCTGCTCGATTACCTTGATGTATCCCTTCTGTGACCTTGATATAAGGTGCCATCCATCATACCTCTTCTTCCCTTCCTTCCTTCCTTCCCTTCCTTCCCTTCCTTCCTTCCCTTCCTTTCCTTCATTTCCTTATTTTCTTTCCTTCCTTCCTTTCTTCCCTTTTTCACTACCTCCTTCCTTTCTTTCTTCCTTGCTTTTTTTTCCCTGCTTCCATCCTTTCTTTCCTTCTCTTCCTTCCTTCCTTCTCTACTTCCTTCCATCCTTCCCTCATTTCTTCCTTCCCTTCCTTCCCTTTTTCACCTCCTCCTTTCCTTCCTTCCATCTTTCTCTCCTTTCTTCCTTTCTTTCCTTTCCTCCTTCTTCTTCATCATTTATTCATTTTCCTTTCTTTTTATATATATTCATTCTCCTTCATCTTCATTTATTCATTATTTCCCTTTTCCTTCAATTCATTCCATTATTCCACCAACATAATTACTTTCCCATTTTTTCCTATCCACTCATTTTCTTTCTGCATTACCTCTATTGTCCTTTATTATTCCCTATCCCTTCTTCCCTTTCTTTCCCTCCCCCTGTTTGTACCCTTGCTTCCCTGCCCCTCCCCATCCTTCTTCCCCATCTCCTCACCTCCCTTTCCTCCCCTCTACCTCCCCTTCCGCCCGCTCCCCCACCCTTCCTTCTTCATAAGGGTGCCAGCAGGAGGAGGAGGAGGAGGAGGAGGAGGATTACATAAGGACAAACACAAGTATATAACTAGGATATGTATAAAACTACGTATCACTATTTACTAAACTACATGTGGGTGAACAAGATAAAATAGAACAAGGCTTCCCCCCACCCACCCCTTCCCTCCTCACCTCCCTCCTTCCGGCAACGTGGTGGCAGGAAACAGTGAAGACGCAACGCCGTGTACAAAACAAGGACATGGAAATATTAGAGTAAATACGTTAAATTAGAGGAAGATACTATACTAGACTACCACTTGTGTTGGGGGTGGCGGGGTAACTTTAGTATTAATGATCCGGTGTTGTTGCCGCACTTCTCATTAGATAGATAAGAGAGATAAGGTTAATTGTGTATAAGTATAACTATTGTATATAAATAACACACACACACTTGGGTTCAAACTAGATGGAGGAGGAGGAGAAAAAGATGATTTGGGTTGTAGAAATATGATGATGATGGTGAGTATGATGAAAATAATGATAACAATAGTAATAGTAATAATGATAATAATAATAATAATAATAATAATAATAATAGTGATAATAAATAATGATAATAATTGGATGTACATCGTAAATAACAATGCCTCGTAAATCTACACTCCAAATCCAGGTTAGGTGACTCACACACACACACACACACACACACACACACACACACACACACACACACACACACACACACACACACACACACACAACTAAGAACTTTCCTTTACATATATTATTTTTCTGAAGTGGAATATCTTCAGGAAATGCTAATAGTATTCAAACACCCTTTGTTTGTTTATTTGTTTGTTGTATTACATGTGTGTGTGTGTGTGTGTGTGTGTGTGTGTGTGTGTGTGTGTGTGTGTGTGTGTAGACAGGAAATCAAATTGTAGCAACACAGATTCCCTTCTACACTTCCCTCCACTCCCTGTCTTTCATCCATCCTTCCCTCCTTCCCTCCTTCCATCCTTTCACTCCTTTCTTCCCTCCACCCTCCACTCCTCTCCACTCCTCCCCTTACCACCACCACTT
>JAPQNM010000049.1:10178146-10200646 GCA_029783475.1 Metacarcinus magister
TAAGGCTTTTTTCCCCCTCTTCTTCTTCCTCTTCTTCTTCTTCTTAATCTTTAATGCTTTCCCTTTTGCTACATGTTCCCTTTTTTTTCTCTTTTTCTTTTTTTTCTTTCTTTTTTTTTACTTTTTTGTGAGGGAAGGTTAAGGAGAGAGAGAGAGAGAGAGAGAGAGAGAGAGAGAGAGAGAGAGAGAGAGAGAGAGAGAGAGAGAGAGAGAGAGAGAGAGAGAGAGAGAGAGAGAGAGAGAGAGAGAAGACTTTTATTTTTTGTTATTTTGTTGATTGAACTTTGGAAATTGTTTGTATGTGGTAAGGAAAAAACAGGAAAGAAGGAAGGAGGGAGGAAGAAAGGAAGGGGAGGAGGAAGGGAAGGAAGAAAGAAAGGGAATTAGGAAGGAAAAGATGGAGGAATGTGTACCAGTGATTATAATTGGAAGAGAAATGGAAAATAATTGAAGAAAGGAAGGAAGAAATGAAAGGAATAAAATAAAGGGGAATAGATAGTTAATATACATGAAGGGAAACAAAGATAAGAAGAAACGGTTAAGAGGGGAAAAAAAAAGCAGAAAGACGGAGTGAAGGAAGAAAGTGAAAATGGAATAGGAAAAGAAGGAAGAAGAAGAATAAAATGAAATCAGAACAAGACTCACAAGATAAAATAAACGAAAATTAAGGATAAAAAAAAAGAAAAATATGATAAAATTAAAACCGATAATATTCTTACTTGTTCTGTCCTCCTCCTCCTCCTCCTCCTCCTCCTCCTCCTCCTCCTCCTCCTCCTCCTCCTCCTCCTCCATGACGTCACGGTGGGAGGCTTCAGGTCCATCTTTGGGTGGCCATCACGCCCCATCATCAGGGGGTGAAGGGGTGAAGGGGGGGAAGGGGTAATGAGGGGGATGATGATGGAGGAGGAAGCGAACACTGATAAAGGAAACGGTAACAGCGAGAAGGAAGAATAAAGGAGAGAAAAGGGGAGAGAAGAGTGTGCTGCTGGTGCTGTTATTATTGTTATTGTTGTTGTTATTATTGTTATTATTATTATTATTATTATTGTTATTACTGCTACTGTTATTGTCGTTGTTGTTGTTGTTGTTGTGGGAAGCAATGATAGTTGTAAGTAGCAATAGTAGTAATAATAATAATAATAATAATAATAATAATAATAATAATAATAGTAATAGTAGTGTTACATATTGACTTATATCATCAAACACTCTGCATTGTAATTATATTGGCATGACTGTGATTAACTGCTCGTTCAAGTGTTTCTTTTGTGTGTGTGTGTGCATGTGCGTGCGTGTGCGTGCGTGTTTGTATGCGTGCGTGCGTGCGTGCTGCGGGAGGAACAGTAGGAGGAAGAGGAAGAAGGGAAGAACTATTTTTACATGATTGATCCCTTATTTGTGTGTGTGTGTGTGTGTGTGTGTGTGTGTGTGTGTGTGTGTGTGTGTGTGAGGGGGCGGGAGGGTCGAAGGAACACGAGGCTGCGCGGTGCTGAGGCAGGAGGAGGGGAGGAAGGAAGGGAGGGTGAGGGGAGAGAGGGGACTCCTCACTCTGAACAAAATGGCGGCCCGTGGTGGAGGAGGTGGTGGTGGAGGTGGTGGAGCTGGTGGTGGTGGTGAGGCAGGTGCCATGGGATGGTGGTGTGTGGTGTTGTGTTTGTGTGTGTGTGTGTGTGTGTGTGTGTGTGTGTGTGTGTGTGGTATTCTGTAGATAGAAAATTAATATGATGATTAATTGATGTTGTTATTGTTGTTTTTGTTATTATTGTTATTGATGTAATTTTTTTTATATTCTTGTTATTGTTATTGTTATTATTGTTATTGTTATTATTATTATTGTTGTTATTGTTTCTTCATGATTAACACCCATGCTGTGTCACCAATACACTTTCCATTTACTGTCGTTGAATACTGCTGTCAGTGTTGCACCACCACCACCACCACCACCACCACCACCACCACCACCACCACCACCACCACTACTCCTCATGGTTGAGTGACATGTATAAGAGCCGTCGGGACTATGGGTGTGTGTGTGTTCTCTCTCTCTCTCTCTCTCTCTCTCTCTCTCTCTCTCTCTCTCTCTCTCTCTCTCTCTCTCTCTCTCTCTCTCTCTCTCTCTCTCTTTCTCTCTTTCTTGCTCTCAACACCCTTCACTTTCCCACTGGCCCTAACACACACACACACACACACACACACACACACACACACACACAGCATAACACAGCACCTCCCACAGTAATATACAAACAGCAACACGTCCTCACAGCTAAATAATAACAGTACTGTAGTAAAAACAATAACAAACAAACAAAATCAACTCAAACAGGAACAGACAGAAAAAAAGTATATAAAAAAAATTATTAAACTCGCTCACTGTTCAAAAAAAAACGCAAAAAAAAAAGTAAAACAATAAAAACTAAATCGAAAATGAAAAGTCAAAAAAATACAAAGACAAGCTACATTAGAAAAAATTTTTGAGCTGTGACTGAAACGGTTTCCAGCAACATTTTTATAACTATTATCTACCCAGGAAGCACAAGAAAAACCCCCAAAAAATAATACATAGTACATAATAAAAACAAAAACAAGATAATATTATACTCGTGGATAAAATGCAGAAAATAACTAGTAACTCAAATTATAGGGAAGAGCAACACGGGAGGAAGAATAACACAATATGATTATAGTCCAAAGTAGCATGAGAAACATAACTACACGGTAAGATTCCACTCAAACGTAACACGAACAAAATTACTACAAAATAGGAACTCAGGAAATATTAAACTCTTTCCGGCCGTGGCGTAGTAGTATTGGATTGCCTCAAGGTCTCAAGGTCTTCATTTGCATTGTTAACATTAGAATTCTCACACTTTTCCCTTTTTCGGGTGATGGCTCGTAGCAGCAATTTCTTCCACCTTTATTTTCAGTCCTTGATCTGTCTCCACCATCGCACATAAACCCAACAAATAAATGAATAAAGATAGAAAGAAAGCGAGAACTCAATAGATACCTTTTTTTCTGTTCCGGTTCGATGATCACACTCAACAATGATGTCAGGTAGATAAATATTTAAACATTAAACTCAATTATGTATGAATGAGAGAAAAAAATGAACATGGTATTGAACGCGAGTCTTGTAGTTCTATTAATAAAGAATGATCGCCAGCAGCCACAGCGCCCGTTCAAGCGGTAGTAGTAATAGCACAGTAGCAGTAGCAGTGGTAACAGTAGCAGCAGTCACTTAGAAACACGAGTTCTACGATACGTGCTGTGAGTCGCAAGCCACCACGTTAGGAAGCAAAGTAAATGTAGTGGTGGTGGTAGTAGACACACACACACACACACACACACACACACACACACACACACACACACACACACACACACACCTGTCACCTGTCCTCCTCACCTTTTTTGTTTCTTCTATATATTTTACATGTCTAACCTCCTCTACTTAACCTCAGAATTACAATAAATAAATTAGTAAATAAATAAATTAGTGCATACATAAATAGATTGGTAAATAATTCAGATTGACAACAGCAGGGATAAAAGCTGTACTCAAGGCAGGGTTACTAGCCACAGCAGTATAGAATCACAGCAGTAGAGTAACAGCACTAGTGAGGACAGTTATAACAAGCAAACACAGCATCAGCACCCACAGCAGCAGTAACAGTAAAGTAATAATTGGAAGAACAGCACTTGGAACAGCACAGGACATACACTACCAGAAACAGCAGCACTCAGACAGCAGGACACAGCACAACAGCACTAAGAACATAAACACTCCACAGCAGTAAGGAAAACACAACAATCGGAACAGCAACAGCACTCAAAGAACAGCATTACAGCAGGGTGGAAAAATAATACTGAAAACAGCAGCAAAAGCGGGAATAGCCAGCAGATGCAACTAACGTCTATACAGCAGGAGCAAAATTAGTAGTAGAAAGAGGAGGAGGAGGAGGAAGAGAACGATTAGGAGTAAACCACTTCTAGCAACAGGTTCAAGGAAGAAGAAGAACTGAAGAACGAAGCAGGAAAGAGGAGGAGGAGGAGGAATAGGAGCAGGAATAGGCCCGGTTAATAAGTTAGAGAAGGAGGAGGAGGAGGAGGAGGAGCCGCGTCGTCGTAAGGGTGAAGGCCCTGGGGCGGCAAGGGCCAGGACGCCGAGCCAGGCACTGAGACGCTATGCTCGACGAAGGCCTTATAGGGTGTGTGACTCACCACCACCACCACCACCACCACCACCACCACCACCACCACCACCACCACCACCACCACCACCACCACCACCACCACCACCACCATCAACACCACCACCACCACTACTAATATCACCTTCATCATCACCACCACACACCACACCTGTCACCATAAAGCACCACCAGATAACACACACAAAAACAACCACAGCATTAACAGCCTCCTCCTCCACCCTCCTCCTCCACCCTCCTCCTCCTCCTCCTCCTCCTCCTCCTCCTCCTCCTCCTCCTCCTCCTCCTCCTCCTCCTCCTCCTCCTAGCAGCACGTGTGAGAGCCTTGTCATAGTGCGTCTTCCTGCCTTGCTTCGTTCTTATCAGTGACATCCCTCGTCTTCCTTTACTTATCCTTCCCTTACCCTGATGGATTCAACCTGTTAACACTACTACTACTGCTACTACTACAACAACAACAACTCCTACTACTACTGCTACTACTACAATGATAATAACAACACCAATAATAATAGCAAATATCAATACTACTAAAAAAAATCCCCCTGCCTCGATCGCTCTCCAATCACCCGTCACACTCATCCTTTATACAAACGATATACATCACCCTTTCCCTCCCTAATGACACGTCCTCGCCCAGCCTCTCACGCTACAGGGGGCGGGGCGGGGCGGGGCGGGGCGTCGGCGGTACACCCCATCTCTTTTACTTCAATTTTCCGCGTGCGAGATGGAGGAAGCGGCGTGAAATTTGCTATTTTGTGTTTTGACCATTGAGCTTGTCATTATGTGGCCCGTCTTTGTGGTGTGTGTGTGTGTGTGTGTGTGTGTGTGTGTGTGTATGTGTGTGTGTGAACAGAGGTGGGTGCATTTACTGGTCACGATTCTGGGTGTGGATGGTAATGGTGGTGGTGGTGGTTGTGGTAATGGTGGTGGTGTTGATTCTTTATGTTGGTTGGTTGTGAGTGTCAGTTGTGGTAGTGGTAGTGGTGGTGGTGGTGGTGGTATTGCCAAGAAAGGTTATAGTAGTAGTAGTAGTAGTAGTAGTGGTAGTGGGGGAGGGACAGGTCGTAATAGTGGTGGAGGTGGAGGGTATTGGAAGGCGGGCAGCGGCTGGTGAAGATTACATGGCTGGTAATAGTAGTAGTGGTGATGGTGGTGGCTAGAGACAGTGGTGGTTGCGGTTACAGGTAGGGCCTCGTGATGGGCTGGTAATGGTAGTGGTGGTGGTGGTGGAGGAGGTAGTGATGGTGGTGGTGGTGGTGGTGTGACGGCCGGCAGTGGTGCTTGCATGTTTTAAGTGGAGGGTAGATAACAGGAGCGGCGACACCAATAACGGTAATGACAACACCAACGGGAACACTGTTATTATTATTAGCGTAGTAGTAGTAGTAGTAGTAGTAGTAGTAGTAGTAGTAGTAGTAGTAGCAGTAGTAGCCGAGACAACAGTAGTAGCAGCAGGAGTTCCCTTTAGTGCACCCTCCCGCTCCAGAGTCAAGACCACCACCACCACCACCACCACCACCACCACCACCACCACCACCACCACCACCACCACCACACCACCACCACCACCACCACCACCACCGCCACCGTCGTTCACCACATGGCATTAATTAGTGGCTGGAACACGACGCTGAAAAAACACTACCCTTGGCTGCGCTCTCCCGGCCCCTCTCCAGCTAGGAAAACTACCCTCGAGTATTATAATGAATCTTCTTGTTTTTGTGGTGAGCAGCCGAGTGTTGGGCCGGCAGCCGTAAGTGGCGCGGGGACCAACAGTGCCCACCTGGATAAGGCGATGTGGAGTGCCCGCCCACCGCCTCCTGAATCCGATGATGCCACGATACACACCAACGTTTGTTTGGATGCACCAGCTGATGGCGGTATTCTTGCCCCCCGCCCACCCCAACCCACCCCAACCCACTCTCTCTCTTTTTCTTTCTCTCTCTCTCGCTGCCCTTTTTTTATCATTGAGAGAGAGAGAGAGAGAGAGAGAGAGAGAGAGAGAGAGAGAGAGAGAGATGGAGATAGAGATAGAGAGAGAGTGTTCCAGCAGTGCATAGTTCCCTTGTCCTCCCTCCCCTACACACCCCTTGTCGTCCACAGTGTCGTGGTGTTGCGTCAGTGTACACCAACACATGTATTTTGGTGTACCCTTCCGTTTGGTGTTGATTATTATTGCTTTTGGAGGAAATATTGAAGCGGGGACGTGGGGCATCGGGACAGGTGTGGCGTGCCCCGGGGGTGGCGACGGGGCAGAGCGGGGACACCTCCGTCCTGGCCGCCTTGCAATGAAATTACCGCCGCCGCCGCTACCACCACCACCACCACCACCACCACCACCACCACCACCACCAGATACATCAGGGATTCGATACCCCGCTGATGTGTTGTGCCGACAAGGCTTCGTTATGGGGGTGACGGGGAGGAGGAGGAGAGGAGGAGGAGGAGGAGAAGGAAGAGGAGGAGGAGGAGGAGGAAGAGGAGGAGGAGGAGGGGAGGGGGAATGTGAAGGATATGAAGAGGATATGAGGAGGAAGAGATGGCGAATAGAAAAAAGAGATAATTAGAAGAGGAGGAGGATGAGGAGAATGAAGATACTCATGTATACCTCCAGAATGGTGATATGTTAACAACAGTTGGAGGAGAGAAGAAGGAGAAGAAGAAGAAGAGGAAGGAGATGAAGATGAAGATGAAGTAGGGACGGAGGTGGAGGAGGAGGAGACATAAACAATAGATAGATAACGAAGGTGGAGGAAGATGAGGGAGTGGCGGGGTGAAGGAGGCGTGGCACGAGGGGCACCACACCACACCACACCACACCACACCACACCACACCACACCACACCACACCACACCACACCACAGCCTCTGAGGTGTACAAGTGGCGTTGTGTTAATCTCATAAATCAAATGTAAATAAGGACTTGATTTTGTCCATGATGCTTATACACCCAAGGCCTCACCCCCGCCCCCCTAACCCCCCCCCAACACCCCCCTAATGACACCCCCACCACACCCTCAACTTCTACCTATATCTTGTCCTCCATCTACACCCTGCAACACCAATCATCCACACCTCTTAACTCTTCCTAACACCAATGTCCTCCCCTTCCCTCCCCTCCCCTCCCCTCTACTTCTCTCCACTTCCCTCTCCTCCCCTCCCCTTGCCTCCCCCCCACCTACACCCTCCCACAGGCTTTAGTACATCTTATGGTACTCAGATATTTTTCAGGTAAACTTATACATCACATTTCACTTCATTGTCTCTCTCTCTCTCTCTCTCTCTCTCTCTCTCTCTCTCTCTCTCTCTCTCTCTCTCTCTCTCTCTCTCTCTCTCTCTCTCTCTCTCTCTCTCTCTCTCTCTCTCATTTCCTGCCCTTGAGTAGCTTCCATTTGCATTAAACTTTTCAAAACCTCAATAAAAAGTTGTCTTCCAGAAATTATGGCCTTTTAGCCTTTATATATATTTCTCAGGTTTTCAATATACTGTAAAATAAAAAAAAATAAAAAAATAAAAAAAGAAGAAAAAAAAAGTCTATGTTTTATTTTACAGTGAAGACCAAGATGTATACTTAAACACATCTCTTATATTATGTTATCATCTACACTATCACTGTTATCGGCTTCTTCACACGGAGCCGCAGATGAAAACACCAAATCATTATTATCATCATCATCATCATCATCATCATCATCAATTTCTTTTATAATATATACTTTTTATTTACATATTTTCTCTCCTTAGGTCCAGCTCATCTTTATTAACTTGTCCTTGTTTTGTCTTTACAGGTAAGGAAGGGAATGAGAAGCTGATTGGGATCCAGGTGAAGGAGGGCGGGCAGGTCACAGGTGAGGGAGTGAGGGTCGTACAGGTAATTGAGAGCGTAGGTCAACCAGGTGAGAGAGAGAGAGAGAGAGAGAGAGAGAGAGAGAGAGAGAGAAAAAAAAAGAGTAGACCACACAGGTAACACACAAAGATAACAACTCAGTATATTTTCACCCTTACAACCAAGTGAGTTCCGCCATCAGTAAGCCCAGTCAAGTGGTAGATACTTGGTGAAGATGAGGCTAAACCACCAGCCATCACCATCACCACACCATCACTTCCTCCCCATCACCATCATCACCATCCAAGGTCCCATCACCATCTGGACCGCCATTTTCGAGCGCGAGGTCCTGACTTGTACATATAAGGAAGTTGCAATACGCTGCCTTCACTGCATAAAAAGTTGATCTGCGGAAAGTGTACGGTATGAGGTTGAAATGTGAGGGTAGGGCTCCTCCTTCTTGTTATCCTCCTCCTCCTCCTCTTCTTCTTCTTCTCCCTCCTCCTCCTCCTCCTCTTCTTCTTCTCTTCTCCTCCTCCTCCTCCTCCTCCTGCTTCCTTCCCTTGTAGATTAGACAGTTGTAGTTGTGTAGTTCCTTGGAAATTGCCTCGTAACTACCAATTGCTGTGTTAATACTTGTTTTTGTTCTGCTGTGTATTCCTTATCCTCCTCTTCCTTGTTCTCTTTCTCTCCGTCCTCGTCCTCGTCCTCTTAAATTATCCCTAGGTTGCGATACAAGTCTTAGGAAAAACCGTAGGACTTGCTGCTGTTTGTTCTTCCTTTGTACTCCTTTGCACTCGTCCTCACCACCACTATCATCATTCCTTTCAAACTCTCCTCTAAGATTTATTAATAACTCACCATTGTTCACTCTCAGTTCTGTGTCTTGTTTCATTTTCTCTATTTGATTTTCTATTTTTTCCTTTTTTTTTTCTCTATTTCCTTTTATAGTTTTGTTTCTTATATCTCCACATTCGTTTATATTTATTTCGTTTGTCTGTCTCTATATTTTTTTCTCTCTCTTTCTTTCTCTTTTCCTTCTCACATCATCTTGTTTTGTTTATCCACTGCGTTTATTACTCTCTCATTGTTCTTCCCTTTCTCTTTTTTTCTTTTTTCTTGTATATAATCTCACATCCTTCATTATTATTATTACCTTTTTAGAAAGAATACATTATTATCTTCATTTGTTTTTATTTATTTTTAGATTCTTCCACAATTTTTCATCCTTCCATCTTTCTTCTATATTCCTGTTGTTCCTCCTTCTCTCATTTCCTCTTTCTTTCTCTCTTTCTTTTTTCTCTCTCTCTTTCTGTCGCTCTTTATTTTGCACGCCTCATCTCTCTTCTTCTCTTCACTAACCATTTGTCTGTTTTTGTGTCTATTTCTCATCCACTCGCTTTATTCATTGTTCCTTTAGTTGTCTTCTTGTGTCTCCTTTTCAAATTTATCATCACTTATTGAATCTTCTTCCCTCATTTTGTCTGTTCCTCCTTCCATCTCCTTCTTCATCTTTCTTCATCTGTCTCTCTTTTATATTTTCTTGTCTCATTATTATTCTCTCTCTCTCTCTCTCTCTCTCTCTCTCCTCACTACTCTCACGTCCATCTCTCTCTGTATCTCTTAGCTCATCTCTCTCATCATCTCTCTCACATCTGTCTACTACTCTCTCTCTCTGTCTCGTCTCACTCTCTTTTTCTCTCTCCCATGGCTGTGTTTATGTGTGTGTGTGTGTGTGTGTGTGTGTGTGTTTTGAACTTGTTACTATAATGATGAATCAATTTAATCCAAACAGATGCTTATCATATACATTCCGTCTATCCCTGTCCCTATATTTCTTTCTTTTCTTTTTCTTTATACAAGGTGGTAAGTACTCTTTCATAAATTAGGAGACAGGCGTATTTATATTAGTATTTTATGTTCCACGCATAATATAAGCTAAAAAAAATTGAGTTCACTGTTCTGTAGTGTTCTGTTTTGTGCTGCTGTTACGTGGTATGTGTTTTAGGTTCCCCTCGTAACCCTTGCCCCCCCAGCCACCCTTCAGATATATGTTTTTGACTGATAACAAGCAAAACTTATCCTTATCATCCTAGTGTCGTTTGGTCGTTATAGTAGTAGTAGTAGTAGTAGTAGTAGTAGTAGTAGTAGTAATGGTAGTAACAGTAGTAGTAGTAGTAGTAGTAGTAGTAGTAGTAGTAGTAGTAGTAGTAGTAGCAGTGGTAGTCTTCAGTTAATTCGACATAGAAATAAAAGTTATCATCGTCTTGATCTTTTGCGTAAATATAAACACATTGAAAGTCTGTGTTGCATTCTCAGTAGGAAAGGAAAAAAAAAGTTGTTCTGACACATAAATTTTAAAAAAAATAAATAAATAAAATAAACAAATATATAAATAAGACGTAAGAATAAAACACACAAAACAATAAGTCAAGGATAAAACTTCAATTCCCTTCTTATCGACTGACTTATTTTCTCACACTTTCCACAGTTTGCCGCATTATCTGTCACTCACCAAATCGACACAACTTGCTCCAGTATACCAGATAAAAATGATACCCTTATAGTAACAGGTGAAGTCTTTGCCAAACATATCGTAGGTAATGCTTCACTGTATGGAAATCCATTAACGTGGCTTTCAAAACATCTGCGGAGACACACAAAACAACAATAAAACACAAAGAAATGTTATAATGATGTGTGTAAGGACCGTTGGAAAGAGGTAACGCCCGCCACCACCATCACCGTTTTGATTAGTAACGTGTCAGTAAACAGAAGAAAATAATTGAATATATTTAATCAACAGTTTTTGAAAGCTTATACAACTAAATAACATAGAAAAACATACAACAACGTGTTAGAAAATAGAAGAAAATAATTTAATATATTCAATCAACAACTTTTGAAAGCCTACATAACAAAATAGCATCGAAAAACCATACAACAAATATATAATAAGTTTAGTATTCAAGCTCCGTTGGAAAGAGAGAACACCCGCCACGGTATAACTTTTAACTATACATCGGAATTGTTAGGTTAGGTTAGAACTTGATTACGGTACTAGTAGATAGATTACACAGGAAGGGGTGACAATAAGCAGCTGAGGCGGGGTGAGGGGGGAGGAGAGAGTGTGGAGATGTGAAGAGAAAAGGAGAGAAATGAGAGGGAAAGGTAGAGAATGGGAGGGATGGAGGAATGATGGTGATGAAGGAGAGGAATAGAAGAATGAGGATGACGAGTGAAGGAGTTGAGGTGATGGGGATGTGTGTGTGTGTGTGTGTGTGTGTGTGTGTGTGTGTGTAGAGGTGAGAGAGTGACTGTTGCATAGGTAGTACGTGATGGAGAGGTGAGAGAGGGGTGTAGGGGTGAGGAAGGGAGGGAGAGAAGGGTGTAGGGGTGAGGGGTGAGGAGGGGAAGAGAGCCACGTGCCACTGCTCACGCTGAGGGGTGAGGACCGCTTCCCTCCTTATAGGGTGAACACACACACACACACACACACACACACACACACACACACACACACACACACACACATACATCGATGGCCGTTCTGATTCGTGATTGGTTCTTGCAGCAGACGTTCTCGCTTGTGATTGGCCGGTCTGATTGCTGTTTTATAACGCAGTGGAATTTTGTATTTATTTTATTTTTTGTTTCGCTGTTCATCTGTTATTGATGTGATTTAGTACTGTATTTAGCGGCACATTATCTCTCTCTCTCTCTCTCTCTCTCTCTCTCTCTCTCTCTCTCTCTCTCTCTCTCTCTCTCTCTCTCTCTCTCTCTCTCTCTCTCTCTCTCTCATACACACACACACACACACACACACACACACACACACACCGTCCAAGGCCTATAAAAGCCTACTCGTGTTTCAGTTATTCTTGTTTACTTAAGAGGACGTGTTGAGCGACGCCCCTTATCGTTGCCTTAATGAGTTAATGGCGTGGCGGTGGTGGTGGTGGTGGTGGTGGCGGTGGTGGTGGTAGTGGTGGTGGTGGTGGTGGAGGCTGACAGGCACTGAATCCACCACCACCATCATCTTCTCCATCACTCCATCACTCCATCTATCAGCTCGTGTTACTCCTGCTAGTGTTAATTCGTTAGTTTGTGCGTGGCCAGGTGATGAGGTAGTGAGCAGGTGAGACAGGTGTGGGGTAATTAGCATGGTAATTAGTCTTGTTCGTATGTAATTATCGTTCGGTGGTTACAGGTGTGTGGTTGGGCAGGTGGTAGTTAGGGAGGTGAGGTATGAGGTTATTAGGGTGTTAATTGAGGGTGTAAGTCATTATTTAGCGATTAGGCAATTTTGTAGTTATCGTGTATTTTTCCTTTTATTAATTACGTATTCATTTTTTGGTTGTGACAGGTGTTAGAGTGATTAGGTAAGTGTTAGGTGGTACAGGTGTTAGTGTTGGAAGTGTAAGGGGAGTTAGGAAGGTGTTAAGTAGTTAGTTAGTTATTCAATTGGTTAGATATTTGTCAATTACCACTTAATTTCTACAGGTAACTTTTCATAGGTTTAAGCGTAAGTTCGTGTTAATGTTTGTTTATTTAATTAGTAGTTATAGACGCAGCTGTCAGTTAATGATGCAGCTGTTAGGCCACGCAGCTGTTATATACACTCTACACATCTGTTAATTAATACATTTGTCAATAATCTTTATCTCTTTGTCAGTCCAAGGATACTTTTTCTTCCCTTCATTATATAAGAGAGGTGAGCAAAGATGCAACTTTTTTTTTTTCAAGCCCAAAGGTGAGGCCGGGACATGATCTGAATATATTGACCAGAAAAATGCCACAAAACATCGTAGAACACTTTAGTAACAAAAAGGAAGGTGGAAAACAACTTTATCTTCCTTAGAGGCGGCAGAATTTTAGCTTCAATGTTTTATTTATTTATTTATTTATGGTTGGTTGGTGTCGATGTATTTGTTGGATCCGTGACGCCGTAAAAAAGAGTGAAATTGCAGGTATAGTGTTGCAGAATTTTGTGGGATGGAAACTATAGTGTATATGAAAGCGTTAGTCGTTTCTTGGCGGGAGGAAGTTGGACAAAGTAAAGATGAGTTCGTGGAAGTTTTGTGGAGTGTGGGATATGAAGGGAAGGGAGGAAGGAAAGGAGGAGAGATAGAAGGAAGGAAGGAAAGGTGGACATTCTTAAGGAGTGTTTGTTTATGTTAGAATGACATAATACCAGAAGTCTCTCTCTCTCTCTCTCTCTCTCTCTCTCTCTCTCTCTCTCTCTCTCTCTCTCTCTCTCTCTCTCTCTCTCTCTCTCTCTCTTTCTCGCCATTGTAATCTCCCTCCACTTACGGAAGCACACACACAAAAAATAAATAAATAAATAAATAAATAAAAGAGAGAAAAAAAACTAACACGTGGAAGGAAATGGCACAGCACCACTCCATTCCGCTCCCCCCACGAGACTCATTAAGAAGGTAGTGGATGAGATGAATGACACCACACCACCACACTCCACCCTGTCCACCTTACCGTATGCGAGCCGCCCCACCCACCCTCACGCCTTGCAGGGGTGCCGCTCCCCACACAAGGGCGTGCCAGGCCTTGTTTACACACACCACCGGAGGGAAGGGGAAGAAATGATACTGTTGGTTATCAGAGAGAGAGAGAGAGAGGGAGAGAGGGAGAGGGAGAGGGAAGACACAAAGGATATTAATTTGGTGTTTGTATGTATGTATGTGTGTGTGTTGTTGCTACATGAAGGAGAATAGTGTGTATGTCTGTGTGTGTGTGTGTGTGTGTGTACGTTTCTAAATGAGCAGTTGTAGAAAATATAATAAGGACCAACTTATTATTTCTGTATATAGAGATAATTATTATGAAAAAAAACTAGCTTAATAAATCTTTCATCCTTAATAAGAGTGTAGAATTGAACACTAAGTCAAGGTGTAGCAGGAAGGGTAGGACGTGGAGGCAACAAACACAGAATAAGAAAGAAATAAAGACAGAAAGAAATAAAGAAGAAAGAAAGAAAGAAACATCAACGGGGTGAAGGAATAATCCATTGAGAGGAAGAACAAATATTGATGTTGTAGCCATATTTTTCTATACTTAATCTTCGTCTTGATCTTTTTTTTATGTTTTTGTTTTTCTCGTTTTTATTGTTCTTCGTGTGTTTTATTTATATACACTTATTTATTTATTATTATTATTCTCCTTCTTCATCTTCTCCCTTTATTTAAATCGTCTTTTTCTTCACTTCTTTTTCTTATTCCTCCTCTTCATCTTTCTCTATTCATTCTACTCTGCTTTCTTATATTCTTTTTTATATTTTCATTCTCCTCCTCCTCCTCCTCCTCCTCCTCCTCCTCCTCCTCCTCCTCCTCCTCCTCCTCCTCCTCCTCCTCCTCCTCCTCCTCCTCCTCCTAACGTACCTATCAGTCAACCTTTCAAGAACACAGTCACTACAACGCCTCCCTTCATGTAGTTATAGTGTGTTTAGCTGCACCTTCACCCACTACTACAGGAGAGGAAGGAAGGAAGGAAGGCCCCTCGATGCCTCACGCAGGGTAGGAGTGCAAGGTTATAGAAGTAGAAGCAAGTGTTTACCTATTCTGTAAACTGTTAGGTTGTTGTATTGAGGTGAAATACTCTTTTTTTTCTTTCTTGTCTCTTCTCTTGTGTATTGTGTGTGTGTGTGTGTGTGTGTGTGTGTGTGTGTGTGTGTGTGTGTGTGTGGACTCCGCGACGCTGGAAAGGTAGAAAAAAAGTTAGATTTATACAAAAAAATATCAAAGAATGTTCCGTCGTCGGGCATCGGTTGGGCACAGCTGTTAGTCGGTGCAGCTGTTATGTCTAGTTGTGGCGCCTTAATTGGGGTGCTGTTAGGTAATTAATGGTTAGTTTATCCAGGTATTCGTTGCTCGTTAATTAATACATGCATCTGTGTGTGTGTGTGTGTGTGTTTGTGTATGTCTGTGTGTGTGTGTGTGTTAGTTCATGCAGGTGTATCAATATCTATCGTTCACACAGGTGGTTAGGTGCAGGTAGTCCGGACAGGTGTGTAGTACTTCCTTCTGTTCAGGTTAATTAGGCTGCACACCTGTAGAGTGGTGATATAGATGGTTCAAACAGGTGTGTGTGTGTTGGCTGATAGGATTCATAACACACCTGTTAGTGGATTGGAAGGTTTTTGTTCAGCTGTTTGTTCATTGGTCGGTTATTCGTGCAGCTGTTTGTTCATTGGTCGGTTATTTCTACAGCTGTTTGTTCATTGGTCGGTTATTCGTGCAGCTGTTTGTTCATTGGTCGGTTATTCGTGCAGCTGTTTGTTCATTGGTCGGTTATTCGTGCAGCTGTTTGTTCATTGGTCGGTTTTTCGTGCAGCTGTTTGTTCATTGGTCGGTTTTTGTTCAGCTGTTTGTTCATTGGTCGGTTATTCGTGCAGCTGTTTGTTCATTGGTCGGTTATTCGTGCAGCTGTTTGTTCATTGGTCGGTTATTCGTACAGCTGTTTGTTCATTGGTCGGTTATTCGTGCAGCTGTTTGTTCATTGGTCGGTTATTCGTACAGCTGTTTGTTCATTGGTCGGTTATTCGTACAGCTGTTCAGTATTTTCTATCCCAACAGAGAGAGAGAGAGAGAGAGAGAGAGAGAGAGAGAGAGAGAGAGAGAGAGAGAGAGAGAGAGAGAGAGAGAGAGAGAGAGAGCACATTAAGTTGAAAGTTGCTATATTATTATTATGTTCATCTTTATATTTTTTTTTCCTTTCTTTTTTTTTCTTCTTCGCCTGCCTGTAACCGTTCTCCTCCACCTCATTTCATCTCATCTCCTTCCACTCTCCTCCACTTCATCTCCTTCCAGCTGTCTCTCCTCCAGTTTTATCTCCCTCCAACTATCTCTCCATCTAACTGTACCTTCTCCTCCTCTTCTCCTATTCTCCTCTTTCTCCCTCCACATTAACTCCCTGTAGCTATTCCTCCTCCACCTCACCCTCCTCCTCCACCTTATCTCCTTCCAACTGTCTTTCTATCTCCTCCTCATCTCCTTCCATATTTTCTTGTTTCCTCCACCTCTCCTTTTCTCTCTTCTTTCTCTCCCTCTCCTTCTCCTTTCTCTCTCCTCTCTCTCTCTCATCTTTCCTCCAGTTTACCTATAATTACCTCTTCCTCTTTCTTTCTCTCCACCTCCAGGCGTTCTCCACCTCACCTTCCTCTGCCTGTCCGTCCTCCACTAATCTCCCTTTAGCTGCCTCCTCCCAGCGGTTTCTCTCGCCAGCTGCACACCTCCGCTGACCCACATGAGGATGACTTGACTCCTTATAAGGAAATTTGTCTTCACTTTCTGCTCACTCCTACCCCCCACACACCCCCTCTCTCTCTCTCTCTCTCTCTCTTTCTCTTTCTTTCTCTTTCTCTTTTTTCTTTTCGTTATCTATCTCTATATCTCTTATCTCTTATGTGTAAATGGAGAGGATGTGAATGAGAGAGAGAGAGAGAGAGAGAGAGAGAGAGAGAGAGAGAGAGAGTTTTATTCTGAACCCTGCGTCGCCACTTTTTCCTCCATCACTACTACTGAAGCATTTTAGCAAACACCACCACCACCACCACCACCACCACCACCACCACCACCACCACCACCACCACCACCACCACCACCACCACCACCACCACCACCACCACCACCACCACCACCACCACCACCATCACCACAACAACACCACAGTATACCACCACTAACACAACACCACACCACACCACCCATAGGTCACCCGTCATTACACCACCACAGCGCCACACCCCAGGCCACCCCCGCCACACACCACACCGCCACACCCCAGGCTGCCCCCCCTCCCCCCCCCTTAGAATCGGGAGTCCCGTAATCAGGGGTCGAGGCCGCCAGGTAACACCAGGTATCACCACACTGATAACAGGTTTACCGTGCACCACCAGGAGGAGGAGGAGGAGGAGGAGGAGGAGGAGGAAAGGGGGAGGAGAAGAGGGGCACAAGAGGAATTAGAAGGACAGGGAGGAGCAAGAGCGAAGATGAGGAGGAGAAGGAGGAATCAGAGAAGAATGGAATGGATTAGTGGAACGGAGAGGAGGAGAAGGAGGAGGAGGGGAGCAAGTGGGAGAAATTAGAGCATCAAAGAGGAAAAACAACAACAATAATAATAATAATAATAATAATAATAATCTTAATTCGCCCGGAGGCATAAACACCACAGACAATTAAAAAAAATTCAGACACAAAGAACAGTAATATATAAAGGAAATAAAGAAAGTATAAAGAGTGAAGAGGAGAGAGTACGAAGATGAAAAGGGAAAGAGAAGAGGAGGAAGAGGTGGTAGTTGAGGGGAATGCAATTAATTAGAGGAATAAAGAGGAGTCAGGTAGAGGAGGAGGAGGAGGAGGAGGGAAGGGATGCAGGGTTAAAACAATTCCCCTTAAGGGTATAAGGAGTCAGTGGGAAGCGGAGGGGGGGGTGAGGGGGGCGTCATGCCTAGCCAATTATTGTTCTTTATATCTGTATCCCCGGAAGGTAGCCTCCTCCTCCTCCTCCTCCTCCACAACCTCAAAAAGTGTGTCCTATTGAGAGAGAGAGAGAGATATTTGCTGAGGAAAACAAAGGGACAGACAGACAATTGGAGCAGGTAATACAGAATGGATGACTGCTGCTGCTGCTGCTGCTGCTGCTGCTGCTGCTTAAAGAGGACAGAGAGAAGCCTCGTGGATGGATGCTGTAAGACCTTGGAAAATGTATTTGTTGGTCTGTTTGTCTTGCTGCGGTGGTGGTGGTGGTGGTGGTGGTGTTCTTGTTGTTATTGTTGTTGTTGTTGTTGGTGTTGGTGTCAAAAGAAATATCCTTCTTTATTCTCCAGTGTGTGTGTTATCTTCAGTATGTCTGGCAGTGTGTGTATCAGTGGTCATCTTAATATTCGTTACTTTGCAACTTGTGTGACGGTGATAATGTGCGTGTCAGTTTGATGGTGATTGTGTATGTGTGTGTGTGTGTGTGTGTGTGTGCTAGTGAAGGTGTTGGTGGTGGGGCTGGAGGTATTGTGGTGGTGGTGTTGTGGTTGTTTATGTGGTGGTGGTGGTGGTGGTGATGCAGGAGTGTGGCGTGGCGTGGCGTGGCATGGGCGGCGTGGCTGTCCTAGGGAGCAACACAAGCCTCACGTGTTGGCAGGAGGCAAATTATGTTTGGTGGTGTGTGGACGTGTGTGTGTAAAGGGGGACGGGCGCCACCCACCTGCCCGCTCGCCCGCCCGCCCACCTTGCCCCTCCAGGCGCCCACCTACTGACTCGGGCGCCCAGGGTGCCACCCACGCCACCTGGAGCTGTGTGAGGGCCTAGTGCCATTCCCTCGTTGCCGATGTGCCCGCTACCACCTGTCCTGGCCCCTACAGGTGACCGTGCACCCGCAGGCCCAAGCACGCCTCGTCCCCGCCCTCAGGGGGTCCTTCTGCCGGCCTGTGTGTGTGTGTTTGTCTTGCTCTCGCGCCATGAGTCAAAGGTGCTCCCTGGCGTCACCCCAGCCCCCCCCTCCCCCCCCCCTTCCCTTGGTGTGGGTCGGGCGTGCGGCGTGACCATTACGCAGCCTGATCTGTCCCGCTCATCTCCGCGGCTGCTTCGCTATAATGACGGAGTATCGGTGCCTCGCCTGCCCGTGGTGACCCCAGCCAATGATAGAGGCATGGCTAACCGCCTCTGTATCAAATCTCTTTTACATGTCAGTTGGCATGCAAGCTTGTACTACTGGCCGCCTGCTGCCGCGCGCCGACCTCACCACCCCATTCAACCTCACAGGCCTCGCACACCTCACCGCGCTCACCTGTATCTGCGTTCAACATTTCCACCTTTACTTTTATCAAACGAAGTGTTTTAGCCGGTGGGGCAGGCAGGAGGGAGGCTTCGCGAGCGAGGTGTGAGGAATGTGGGTGTCTGCAGCGAGTGTGGGAGCGAGCGAAGCGTTGTGGCACGGCTGCCGTCATCTGGCCAGGCAGTCACCAGCTCCACCACCACGCGCCACCACATGTTGCGCGCACACTGCCATTGCACGCCCGCAGCCACACCCACAGGGTCACCCTCTCGCATGCTGGCCCTTCACCACCCACTCTTGCGGCAGGAACAATGTTGGCACCTTACGCCCACATACGGCCGTAATAAAGGGCATTAACCGCACATGTGGCGCTCGGTGGCGGGCCCTGCACCGGCCGCGTCCCGACCCCTGCCCGCCGACTCCGCACCCTCGCGCACCCCTCCCCCACCTCCCCCACCTCCCCTCCCGCCGCCCGCTTGCTTTTATAAAATAGTTATTGACATTCTCTGGACATATCCTCAATGCTATCTATATATCTATCTATATGTTTCGAGGGTGTTGTGGGCGGCGGCGAGGGTGGGCGGCAGACGGGGATGGGGCGGGCGGGACCTGCGGGGCAAATGACTCACTGGCTGAATGGCGGAGCCGCATCGCTTCTTCATCCCCCCTCCCCCCGCCCCTCCCCACCCCTGCCCCGCTAATCCCATCCTGCACTGCCCCGCCGCCCATCTACACACACACACACACACACACACACACACACACACACACACACACACACACTCACACTCACTCTCACACACACACACTCACACACACACACACACACACACACACACACACACACACACACACACACACACACACACACACACACACACACTCACACACACACACACACACACACACACACACACACACACACACACACACACACACACACATTACACGTTTCTGCCAACAAGACACAACATATGATAATATTGCGAAAGACGCCCACAGACTCGAGTCAACTCACGCCCGCATCTCCACCTCCACCTCCGCCGCCGCCTCGTCTTGACCCGGAATTATGGAGGCCGCGCCCGCCTTAATGCTGTATACAATAATTGCACTGCAGCCCTCCTCGTAAACAAACTAACAACAATAATAATTCCTGATAGACGATTTCCTTAGCCTCTCACCCCCTCCCGTTCCCCTTCCCCCGCACCTCACTAACATGCAAACCTCCCCCGGCCTCGTACACTGCCACAGACAAAGGCACACATGTAAGCTTTCACTGCCACGTACATGTATACATAAACATACATATTTCCCGGTGCATTTACACGATAAAGGAGGTTGGTGGTGGTGGCGGTGGTGGTGGTAGTGTCTCCTTGGTAGTAGTGGTGGTGGTGGTGGTGGTGGAGAGGTGAGGTGAGGCAGGGCGCAGAGATCACCTTGCTAAGCACCTTCCAGCATCTCTCAGCTTGACTTCACTAGGCTCGTGTTACAAATTCAAGCGAGAATTTTAGTCAAAGTGTGACGAGAAGAGAGATGGTCTGTTATTTGTGACTGCGCCGGGGCATCCGTGTTTTTTGTGAAGGGCTGGACGGGGAAAGGAGGAGGAGGAGGGGAAACCAGAGGAGGAGTAAGGGGTGGGGGGGGGGTAGCAGTGAGGTGAGCCAAGCGTGGAGGTGAATGAGCGCAAGACTTTATGGAAATACTGAATGCTTGTGTGTATAAAGATGTCCTCCTAACTTATGCGTTTGTATTCCTATCACTGACCCTTTTTTTTTTATGTGTAGATGTGTATATATATATCTTCCCGCTGGTGCTAGATATGCTATTTACATTCAACGTCGTCGCTTTTGTAGAATATTGTAAGTGTGTGGTGTGTGTGTGTGTGTGTGTGTGTGTGTGTGTGTGTTCCATTCTAATATTATTTTCCCCCCCTGGACAGTATTGCAACGTGTGGGTGTCCCGTGATTGTCTCGACGAAAAGTTTAATAGATTAGTTCCCCATGAATCATAAATTACACCTTTGCCTTTAAGGAAATATATCTGTGTCTTAAATTGTGTGCGAGTTTTTGTGTGTGTCTTTCGTCATGGTGTGGGGGAAGGTGGAGGGGGGGAGGGGGGAGGAGGGGGGGTGGACTGCATTTCGGAGGAAGAAAGGAGAGAAGGAGGAAAGGAAGGAGAGAAAGTGGCAGTAAGGGAGTGAATGAGGGAGTTAGATAAAGAAAGAAAGAAAGAAAGAAGGAGTGGAGGAAGGTGAGTGAGTGAGTGAAGGTGTTAAGAGGGAGAGGTGGGTGGATGGGAGGGAGGGAAGAGAGGGAGGAAAGGTGGGAGGGAGGGAGGGAAGAGAGGCAAGGCAAGGCAAGGCAAGGACAAGACATGGAACCGTCTCTCACAGGAACTATCAGATAAGTGGGTTGTATGTCTAACTGATAAGAGTGGATGCATCGCTTGTTAGGGCCAGTGCCACCCCGGGCCCTCATCCATCAGTCCACCACCACCACACCACCACCACCACCACCACCACCACCACCACCACCACCACCACCACCACCACCACCACCACCACCACCACCACCACCACCACCTCCACCTCCTCCACCCAACACCGCCACTCCACCACACCCAAACCACGCCCAGGAAATTACTGCTAAGAGGACGTTAGGGTGTGTACGATGTCTGGAAAAGTGATGGAATGGAAAGGGATAGGAAAAGAGAGTAAGATAATTATAGATATGATATTGTGAGTAGAGAAAAAAAATAGGAGGCAGGAGAGAAAGAGAGAGAAGATTTCAGGTAAAGATAAAAGTATTGAAATAGAATAGAAAGTATACAGTGAGGCAGGTAATAGAATAAATGTAAAGGTGACAACATAAAATGGAAGAAGGAAGAGAAAGAGAGAGAGAGAGAAAGGAGGGAGGGAAGATATATAAGTAAGAAAGTAAAGGGTGTGTGTGTGTGTGTGTGTGGATGTGAGGGCAGGAGGTACGTACATGTGTGTGTGAGGTGGAAGGTAGAGAGAGAATTGAATCTGCTACTGATGCTGACACGCCGTTCTGCCAATGAGCAAACCGGTTACTTACTACAGTGACCAACAAAGTGACAATTAAAAACCTGATTCATTTCATTGAGGTCACTATTGCATTGTTGAGACGGACTGGACAGGTGTGTGTTTCTCAAGGCAGGTGTAAAGACAGGTGTGAGGGAGGGAGGGTCAGATATATAGTGTATTTTATCACTAATAGCACAGGTGTGGGGTCAGGTGTGTGGTGTGTGGTATATAGTGCAGGTGTGGCGTGTGGTGGGTGAGGTGTAAGGGACAGGTGTGTGGTGGAGGGGGTGAGGCATTAAACAGGTGTATTTCAGAGCAGGTGTGGCCGGGGAAAAGTTGTTATAATGAACGAGCGAGAAAAACCTGACGAAGCAGTGACTTGGTGCGACGCAGAGAGAGAGAGAGAGAGAGAGAGAGAGAGAGAGAGAGAGAGAGAGAGAGAGAGAGAGAGAGAGAGGGTGTGGTTCATCTGCCCTGCTAGTAAATCTTTCCATTCCTGCAACAGTCAACATCTCCATCTTCCTCTTCTATTATTCTCATCAATGCACCGTTTCTTCAGTGGGTTCTCCTGCCCCTCCTACTACGCCTTCGTCTGCCACTGCTGCTGTAACGTTAGAGATCTCACTTGC
>JAPQNM010000049.1:10205646-10218146 GCA_029783475.1 Metacarcinus magister
ACACACACACACACACACACACACACACACACACACACACACACACACACACACACACACACACACACACACACACACACACACACAGCACGACACACAGCATCAGGTAACGGGGCCAAAGGTAAATAGGACGTTAACAGGGGCTGTCCCGTGTACCCCGCGGGGCGGCTCCGGACACCCCGCGGGGCTGGTCACGACCCCGCCCCGCCCCGCCCCGCCAGCAGGGAGAAAACATCAAACCTAAGAAGGAGGGAAACACAAGAAAACGAGTTCAGTGTTTGAAGGGAATAGTTTGTCTGGTGTCAAGAGGTGCAGCATCGCCTCCACCCTGCCTGTAGGAGACCCTGAAGAAATGTTGCTAATAGATGGTCCCAACACACTGCCTCCTGCTGTGTATCTCCCCCGCTGCTGTTCACGCCTGTGCTGCACTTTGTCCCCGTAAGCCAGGGCACGCCAGGCCAAGGGGCAAGGCAGGTGGTGGAGGCAGGGTGGAGGGTGGAGGGTGGAGGACGGACACACGTAATGACTCGCTCCATTCCTTGTGAGCTTGGCTGCCCCTGCCTGTTCTTACCCACGTCTCATGCTGCTCTCCTCCTCCTCCTCCTCCTCCTCCTCCTCCTCCTCCTCCTCCTCCTCCTCCTCCTCCTCCTCCTCTTCTTCACAACCAGCATGCTCTCCTTCTCCCCAGTCATTTCTCTCTCCCATCCTATTTTCCCACCACGTAATTTATCTACCCATCCTGTCCTCCTCCTCTTCCTCCTCCTGCCTGCCTGCCTGCCTGCCTGCCTGCCATGTCTTCTTCTTCCATCTTATCTCCTCCTCCTCCTCCTCCTCCTCCTCCTCCTCCTCCTCCTCCTCCCCATAACAATTCATAGGTAATATTCCCAGATGGATGGAACACTGTCTCATTGGCCCTGGACAGCGAATGGCCATCAAGTCATACATGGTAGTTGATCATGTTGTGGAGATGTCATAAGTGGTGTACTACAACGATCACTACTTGCCACTATCTTGCTTCTGATGTGCGTCACTGATACTCTCGATGCCTCACCACTAAAGTATAAAAGCTTGTAGGTGACACGAACATTACAAGTTTGAATTAAGTCACCACAACAAGTGATAAAGAACAATTTGAAAGTGATCTTGAAAGTCGAGTTAACTGAGTATAGGAAAAAACACATTTACTTAAGCGTAGATAAATTTTAAAAGTACTATACGTAAAAAATAACAACAATCAAGTTAGGTATTCAATGAGTGGTGTTCCGGTCTCAAAAGATGACAAAGAAAACACCTTAGCGTCATAAAGTGGTTTAAACAACAAATTCATTAATAGGATTCCTGGGTAGACCCTGAGAATATAAGTCTGAAAAAGCCTATCACACGTTGTTTAGTACACTTTTTACGCCCACATCTTGAATACTGCCTTAAGGTCTGATGCTTATATTGTAAAAAGAAAATATTGTTAAGCTACAGAGTGGAACGTAGAGTAACAAAATTATACCTTGATTGAGAAGCAAATTATAGGAAGGAAGACTCAAATATTTTAACGTGTATAGGTTATCAAAACGAAGACTGAAGACTTAATAAAAGTTAATATTAATTTTATAGGGTTCAACACCATTAACATCAGCGATTACTTTACTGGCGAGTGATGAAACGTTACTCGGAATAACGGGTTTAAGACTGTCTGTTGTAAGTACACGAGTCAAATCAAATGAAACTAAACACTTCTTATTTCACTACCGTTGTAAATATTTGGAACAATCTTTCTGCTCGCCTTGTAGACAGAAATATTATTGATACTTAAAAAAAAAAAAACTATTAGACAAACATCTTGAAATCAATCCACGTCACATTTTCTTCACCCTTAAAAGTGTACATATTATTTATTACATGTTAAAAGAGATAAGTATTCTTTTTCCTCTTCCTTTTCCTCTTTCTTCTTCCACTCACTATCTTTCCAGTAGAATTTTCATGGCAGTCTCTGACCTACCTTCCTGCCTCCTTACTTGTAGATTTCATTGTACTATAGTTCATGTACCACCCACAAACAGCTTCCACCCCCTCCATCTCCCCCTCCACCTCCTCCTCCTCCTCCTCCTCCTCCACCCGCTCCTCCTCCTCCACCTCCTCCTGACAACCTGGTTCTCTCACAAAAGGTTAATCCAGTCATGAAACTTTGAATGGGAATATTTTTGCATGTATTTATGAATCGACCTGATAGCCTATATATTAGTAGTATATGAGAGAGAGAGAGAGAGAGAGAGAGAGAGAGAGAGAGAGAGAGAGAGAGAGAGAGAGAGAGAGAGAGAGAGAGAGAGAGAGAGAGAGAGAGAGAGAGAGGTCAGTACAACATTCTCTCTCTTTATCTAGTACCTGTTCTCTCTCAGGTTTGCAAAGACAGGTGAGCCGTGACGGACGGTCAAGGAAAGATTAAAACATTGGCCATACGAAAAATAAATAAATAAAGAGAGAGAGAGAGAGAGAGAGAGAGAGAGAGAGAGAGAGAGAGAGAGAGAGAGAGAGAGAGAGAGAGAGAGAGAGTCTTAGCAGTCCACGTCATCTTGTGTGTATCTCAGATTAGAAGGAGTGGAGGAGGAGGATAGAAAAAAAATAGGAATGGCGAGGAGGGAAGGAGGAGGAAGGAGGGAGGGACTGGAGGAGAACAGGAAGGAAGGAGAGGTGAGGACGTGAGGAATTTCAGACGCAAGACTTGTATATTGTAAAAAAATATATATGAATGACAGTAACGATGATAAATGATAATAATGATAATAATGATAATAATAATACAAAGGCCTAGTATGCATTAACTTGATTGTGTCGTCTGTGTGTGTGTGTGTGTGTGTACCTGTCTGTCTACGTATGTCTGTCAGTGATGAGGGAAAATACACAATGAGAGAGAGAGAGAGAGAGAGAGAGAGAGAGAGAGAGAGAGAAGAACACCTTTTGTTTACCTTACGACGCTTGACCATTAAAGGGAGAAATTGCAGATTGCATCTTATACCCACGTTGAGTTGCCAGCTAGTGTCCCGCGCGTCGCTCCGTCCACATGTGTCTGTTTACCGCCCTCACAACGCCCCCCTAGCAGTGTCCAGCCCGTGATGCCTTGTCCCTGGGTGAGGTTAGGGTGTCACATGTCCCTAGTATGTGTCTGTAGGGTGCCAGGGTGAGGAGGAAGGGCGTGAGGGCGGGAGGAAAGGCCGTGGGGGAAGAAGTAGGGTACTGTAGGCGGCAGGTCTGGGCTGAATCAAAGATGTGGCCTTTTATGGGCATCCCGGCCTGACCCCTACCACCACCACAACCACCACCACCTCCTACCCACCTCCACTCCTCCCCACCACCACCACTACCGCTGCCGCCACCACCACCACCACCACCGCTGCCGCCGCCGCCGTTTCTACCACTACCATTACCACCACCATCACCTCCATCTTCTATAATAGTAGCATTACCATTGCTTCTGTTGCCATTATGATTGTTGCCACTGCTGATGATGATGATGATAATGCTATACCAACGCCATAATAAACTGTTTTCAGATATTGGTACTACTACAATAACAGCAGCAACAACAACAACAGCAACACAGCAACAATTACTACTACTACCACTACTACTACTACTACTACTACTACTACCACTACCACTACTACTACTACTACTACTACTACTACTACTACTACTACTACTACTACTACTACTACCACCACCACTAAAAACACCACCACATGTAGTTACTTAAAAGGACACGAAGGAGTTACATTTCCTTACATAACCGGAACACAACCTAGTGACGGACATCTTCTTCAGGGTCAGTCTTGGTGTCCCTTAACATGCATTCCGTCACGCCAACCGTTTCCTCCTTCACCAATAACTTCACTGTTGTGGCGCCATTAAACTCATTCTCTTTGCTTCCTTAATTATTCATGGAACAAACATCTGGCTGGTCACTGGGCCCACTCCTCACCTCTACACCCCCTCCCCCCCAACCAGGTGACAAGGAGGGGGAGGGTTACCTGTGTGTGTGTGGTTGGGGTGATGCGCTTCCTTGAGGTGGTGGTGGTGGTGGTGGTAGACAGGTAAAAGATGAAGGTTAATGAGCAGTAAAGTTAACTGTGTGGTGGATGGTGTGGTGAGGAATGAACTGGATTGGTCATGCTTGGTGTGCAGGGTGGTATGACAGTCATGGTGGGCGGGGGGGGGGTCGTTGGTGGGGGGGTGGGGGAGGGTGTAGTGGTGGTGTGCGTGTTACCATCCTGTCTGGTTTAGGTACTGTGTAAATATTCTGTGGGATGTAGTGTACCTGTTTGCAGCTTATACTCGTGGTGTGTGTGTGTGTGTGTGTGTGTGTGAGTGAGGTAGTGAGGTGTGAGGTGGTGTGACAATTAGTGGTGCTGGAATTACCGTCACTAAACACTAATTAATGGTGTAAACTTAATTATTCCTGTAGCACCATGGTTGTCGCCTTCACTTCAATGGTCATTCATATATATATATACTCCCTTGGTTCTCCTTGGTCGAGTCTCTGCTCCTCCCTTACCACACCGCCCGTCGAGGGAAGGAAAGGTCGGGTGTATATTTTTCCGGAATATTCTCATCGTGTTGGAAATAATGTTACAGATTTCAGACGCAATCGCTTTCGAAATGCTTGAACGTGTCTGAGATGAGGTAACCATCGCACAGACTCTGCCGTGCCCTGGCGCCGGTGTGTGTGTGTGTGTGTGTGTGTGTGTGGGTGTGGGTGCTGCTAGACATTGAGTGTTTTATATGCAAGTAATAAAACGTATATATTCTTACGACAACAGAAAAAACAAATTGATGTCTGCAAAACACGGTGTACGACGTGTTAATGTTCATTCAATAATTGTAAAACACTGATGTTGCCGCAAATGTCTTCACCGTGAAATCCTAACAAGCCGCTGAATGTGAAAGCTGTCGCCCCTGTGATGGAAATCTGCCCAACCTGCTGTTTGCATCATGTAGGAAGCAGACAGGTGGCAATAAAGAGTCTTGGCGTGTGATTCCAACGCACGAACACATTTTTAGTGTGAATTATAAAACGCTGCGAGAAGGTTTACGGTTAAGTTAAGTTTTTTTCTTTTTTTTCTTCTTCCTTATCATTGCATCAAGGACGTGGTGGTGGTGGTGGTGGTGGTGGTGGTGGCGGTGCGTGCAATGACGATCTGATCCGTGCATGGAAGGATGAGTACAAGGATAGTTGTAATGGACTCACCTGGACTCAACTGGACTCACCTGGTTACTCCTATCGTGATTAACTCACCTGATGTTTGGGTCTCAACACGCACACCTGCCCCTGTCCTATACCCTGCCCCCCCCTCCCCACCCTCATACTGCAGCAGCGTCAGGCGTCTGCTTTAGGCACGAAACACAAACAGCTTAAGACACGACTCAGCAAAACACTCATAAAACTGGGGACGGAACAGAAAAGAAAAAAAAATAATGATAAAATAATAATAAATAAATGAAATGAAAACGATTAAATGTAATATTAACGTTAAATAAATAATTAATTCCACTCACGAGGACGGAGCGTTTACACAAAAATATTGACGTCACCTCAAAACGTGTTCCGTGTGCACGAACATAAAGGAAACGAGGAAGGAAAAGTATAGACAAGTAAAGTAAAGCAAGGAGGAGAGGAAATAAAAGAGGAAGAAAGAAGGAAGAAGGTAAAGTAAAGACATGAGTAAGTAAAGCAATCAACAAACACTCGAATATAAGTGAAGTGAACCAGAAATGGCAGGCGGAGGGCGGGCGGGCGGGTGGGTGGGCGTCCCCTTGTCCAGCAGCAGCATCTCACCCACCTTACCTTCCCGCCTCACCCACCCGTCACCCACCACAGACAGAAGATAGAGCCTCAGTGCGATACAGACTCCAAGATGAGGCTCTACCTTAACATTAGTGGTGCTGCTGAGGTGGTAGAGAACCCCGCCCCGCCCCGCCCCGCCCCGCCCCACCCCGCCCCATCCGCCCCATGGTCTGCACTGGTGGTGGTGGTGGTGGTGGTTAGGGGAGGGTGTATATGCACCTGCTCAGACGTTGAGAGTCATTCCCGCGCCCTTACTTCTTCCTCCCCAACCTCGGTGTGTGTGTGTGTGTGTGTGTGTGTGTGTGTGTGTGTGTGTGTGTGTGTGTGTGTGTGTACCTTAATTGGCGCCACCTGTCCCCTCGAGGAGCAGGTGTGGGTGGTTCTTCTTCTTCTTCTTCTTCTTCTTCTTCTTCTTCTGCTCCTTCTCCTGCCTTCTTCCTTCTTCCTTCTTCCTTCCTCCTTCCTCCTCCTCTTCCTCCTCTTCCTCCTCCTCCTCCTCCTCCTCCTCCTCCTCCTCCTCCTCCTCCTCCTCCTCCTCCTGGACCAGCTATCAGTCAACATTGGACACATCAATAAAACAATCAACTCGCTTAATAAATGGCCGACAGACGTAAGTGAATTAATTAAGAGACAGTAACAAGCACCGTCACATCCATCACTGACCTCACCTGTGACGGCCAAGGGGGGGGGGTGACGGGTGACGGGGGAACCAGGTGTCACAGGTGTGGAGTTAAAAGTTATAATAGTTAGTTCGTGTTGATAGAATTTACGAAGACTTTCAATCTATTATTATTTTTTTTTTGGTTCCTTCATTTTTTCCTAACTCGTCGTAACTACTGCTTGTCAAAAATTGCTTGCATCTTATTTTATCAACGAATTTTTTTTTAGGTGTGTGTATATAGCGGTTGTATTAGCATCTTCTTATGGTAATGTTGAGGAAGATAGATGTAAAAAAAATACTATAATGTTAATTCGGTTTCTGTTGTCATCGTAGTGGTGGTCCTACGAGCCTAAATAAAGCAAGGGATACGAGCTTAAGAAGGAGCGTCTCTTACCTCCTCAAACCAACAAGTCACGCGAACTGTCAGTCAAAAACTCGATCCAGCAGGTGATAAAATCGAGGAACGTAATGAATCAGGCAATCAGTCAACTGGAACATTAATCAGTAAATCAGATTATGAGAAACAAGTCAGACAGTCATTATCTTTTTTCTTTTTTTGCTGTCTCTCTCTTTCTCTAGCTCGCTCTCTCTTGTTTAATTCCAAATGATGAGCTGATGAGTTAAGTTTTTGTTGTTGTATGTGGTGGTGGTGATGGTGGTGGTGTGTAGTGGTGAATGATGTATTTAATGTCTCGTGTGTGTTTCCTTGTTGCGTGTCTTGAGTCTATGGTATGTGAATCTTGCCTTTTTTATTATTATTATTATACTTCATATGAAAACTAAACTTTATCAAAACAACCTTTTTTTTTCGTTTCCTATTATACAATCAAAAATTAAAACATCATCACCTTATATACATGCATCCAGAAAAAGCAAAAACATTTATTATTATCTATATAGGTGCAGGTGATGAGGTTAGGTTAGTGTGGAGTGCATCTTACGAGTCATCTTTACCAATATCTATAATCTTCACGTCACAATATTCTTATCATGTAGCACACTTATACTATTAAGAACACACGTTGTCTTATATAATAGTTTCACTTTAACAAATTTAGTTTAATCATAGTTTTTCCTGTGTTATCTTTTCTTCATGATAAAAGGTATCTCACCACCGCCCTTTTTTCCTCCCTTTGCATTGCCTCTTTCATCCTTAACACATCCCCTGACACGCCCTGATTTCCTTCATATTCAAATACCTCCCTTCCTCCATCCCTCCCTCCCCTGATTAAGACCCTCAGCCCCCTCTCTCTCTCCCTCCCTCCCTCCCTCTCCTTTCCCGAAGACTCGTTCATCTGTCAAGTTGATGAAGTGCAGACTGAGGTGTTTCAATGGTAGATAATTAACCTGTGATTGATGGTGATATGATGATGATGATGATGATGATGATGATACGGTATATTATCATTATCATTATCATTATTATCATCATCATCATCATCATCTTAGTCGTGTGTCAGTTTCTATAAAGTTCTTTCACTTCTTTTATCTATAATACCTGTTTGTCTGTCTGTTTTGTCTGCCTCGCCTCTCTCTCTCTCTACCTCCTTCTGTTCGTTTGGGGTGCCAGTCTGTTGTTAGGGTTTTCTTCCATCTGTTATCTATCTATGCTCTTCTTACCACGTGTTCTGTTTTTTTCCATTATTATTATTATTATTATTTTATTTTATTTTATTTTATTTATTTATTTATTTATTTATTTATTTATTTTTTATTTATTTATTCTTTTTTTGTCATTACTTGTTGATCTTTACACATATCGTAGAATTATACCCATCATTGACTTTTTACTTCTTTGCTTTTATATATATATTTCTTTTTTTCTTTCTTTCTTTATCTTTTTTTATTTTCTTTACTTATTTTCTTTTCCTTTCTTTCTTTTCTTTTTTTTATCTCTCTCTCTTTCTCTTCCTCTCTACTCATAAAATCATTCTTAACACTAAACTCTCCACTGCTCTTCATTTGTTTCTTAACTTACTTTTTTTACACTAACTACTATTATTAACTTATTTTTTACCACTAACCACTATTATTAACTTACTTTTTTTTTACCACTAACCACTACTATTACCATCCTTCTATTAGTTAAGTCTCCCTCCCTCCCTCCCGCGTCACACATGGAAAGGTTACAGCTATAAGTATTACACGCTGGTTATGGTCCTCGCGTCTCAAGAATGTTAAGCAGTAGACTGTCAGGACATGTCTGTGCTTACCAAATACTTTCACTCATATACTACTGCGTCTTAGTTGGTTTTTTCATGATTATTATACAGTTTTTAGTTTTTAATTCGAGTATTTTTTTGTTCTTATTCGTCAATTTTTTCGAGATTTTCACCTTCACTCTTCATAATATTATTTTTTTTTACGTGTCAAGGATGTTCTCTTTGGACTATTTTCTCAATGTTTTTTTTTGGGAGCGGTAGTTGAGCGTTTGTTTTTTTTCTAGTCTGCTTCCCTTACTTGTTAGAAAATATATTAAATAGTAGTCTTGCTCCTTTTTTTTTCTAAAGGCTACATATACTGATCTTATCGAGGTTAGTAAATATTTCTCTGTAACATTATGGCTTCTGAGGTTAAAATTATGTCTTTTACGAGTCTTTGGTGATTTTGAGAACGTTTAATATGACTTTATTCTTTTAGTTTCCTATTTATTTTTCTTCTGTATTACATTACCTGACCACTGCTGTGTCATTTACATTGAAACTGTGGTAGGGTCTTGATATATGATCGTTGATTCTTTATACACGTAATTCCACGGAGTCAAAGGCCTTCATTATAGCGGATAAAAGCTTATAATAAAGAACTATTATATTGTGTTATCGTTCGCCTGGTTTACTGTGAATGTTGAGTTTTGTTGATTCTTTAGGAGGTAACGTAATCTGTGGAACGTAGATAAATTGTACTGCCGGAACCAAGCCACGAGAGGTGAATCAACAGTTTTCCTCGGTGGTTGGGAGTCGAACCGTGGCGCAGCAAACATGAGGTGAGAAGGTTAGCTATCGAGTTAATTAAGATGACTACACCAAGACCAGTATTTGCTGCGTCACTTCACTTGTGTTAGTTGAGGACCTTGGGGAAAAATTTGTAAATATTTGATAATTAGTTAATGGGAGTGATAATTACTGAGTTTCTTTCCTTGTGGTGTCCTTCCTCCCGTGCATCAGCAACACCCTCACTGTACTGCACGCCCCAGAGAGTCCCTCGTGGTGTTGTGCAGGGCGGAAAACACATGGTCTAATCTGCCGTGACTATTGTTTCCTGATGCTTTCAAAACATCCGCCAATACATCATCCTTTACTGAGGCTCCTGCTTGTTTCATGTCCTTAAAAGTAGAGACTTGTACTCCGTCTGTTGCTAACTCTGATTACTGTTATGCACTATAATATTACCTTATGGAGATGTGGTAGTTGAAAGGTGTAATTCTATCTAATATAACAAACCTTTTCTCCATCTTTCCATGCATTTTATAACTGCCATTCCCGTCTTACGAGGTCATTATGTTTTGTTATTTACCAAAAATAAATTATCCTTGAAAGTTTTTAAAACTGTTTACTTTCCTTGTGGTTTCTTCTCTCACATTCGTTTCCTTTGCTCTGTTCTTCTCTATTGTTAATTAGTTTATTTAGTTCTGGCCTCTCAATTCTATGTTTCTTATAGTTGTAATTTGCATTATTTAATCTCTTCTCATCACAAGATCGTGTTATTTTTTAATATTTATTCTTTGTGTGAACATTTTTTTCATATTTTTTTTCTGCAGGTTTCTTAATCATTGTTGTCAAAATTAAACTCATTAATTTAATTTCATCTTCAACAACAGTTGCAGCTTGACTTTTTTTTTAATATATATATATATATATATATATATATATATATATATATATATATATATATGTATATGTATATATATATATATATATATATATATATATATATATATATATATATATATATATGTATATGTATATATATATATATATATATATATATATATATATATATATATATATGTATATGTATATATATATATATATATATATATATATATATATATATATATATATATATATATATATATATATATATATACACACACATACTTGGAAGTCAACTTTCTTTTCTCGTATCTGTCTGGACAATATTTTCTTCTTGAAAAACAAACTTAATTTGGCGTTCTTTGTTCTGAAATATTATGTTTCACCAACTATCATCTCGCAGTCATACTGTACATTTACATTGTTAATAACAGTTACATTTCCACCTGTCTTACTCTCTCATATGTTGAAGTTTGTTTAATCCTTTGTTTATCCATTCTGTGTCTTCAAAGTTCACGTACGTCTTTTTCTTCTTTGAAAAAATACAAAAATACGTGTATAACATTTTACGAAATTTACTAATCATTCGTACTGTTAATTTTTCCCCGTTACCATAATATTTCTTAGATATAATTCTCCATTATTTTATTAATCCTGACCGTTGATTTAAGTTCCATGGCATATACTGTGTTCAATGGTTTGGTGCAAGAAGTTTAAGGTTTCTTGTGTCACAGAAAACAATATTTGTTTCCTTACATGAACTTGAGACATTGATTTATACATTAATTATTTTTTATTTCTTATTAATTCAAGTATTGTTCGAGCTCTTCTACCTTACACATTACTGAATTATATATTACACACACACACACACACACACACACACACACACACACACACACACACACACACACACACACACACACACACACACACACACGAAACACAACAACAACAACAATATAATTACACAACTTTTTCTCTCCAACTCACTCTCTCTCGCAAAAAATATATATACAACAAAATAAAACCTCACAAGAATCAAGTGGAACCGAAAACAATGAAACTTTTTTTATATATATATAATTAATTAACATATTTTTTGCATCACTTTTTTTTTTTTTTTTTTTTTTTTTTTTTTATAAGTAATGTTTTTATGAGGAATTAGGAGACAGGATATCCTAAAGAGTATGAGGACCGTGGCTGCCTGAGACTGTACCCTTAAGAATTATGAGGGCAACACGAGGCTGTAATAGCAGGTATGAGGAGGGGAGGGAAGGGGAAAGGAGGGAGAGAGGGAGAGAGGGAGGGAGATCATACCGCGGGAGATAGAAAGATAATGTGAGATAATTTTGATTAGACTTTAATTCTGATAAGGATTAATTACCTGGTCTGTGTCTCGTTAAAGGTGCGCGGCAGGTAAGGCACCCCGACACGCCCTCACCACACCTGTAATTATGTGATCAGGTGTACCGGGGAAGGTGTTACGGACGACGGGGCGGGGCGGAGAAATAGGGTGGGGTGTGTTGGCATGGGTGTGGTTAGTGCATAGCTTGGAGTGGGTGTGGTGGTGGTGGTGGTGGTGGTGAGTGTCGATTATGAAGAAATTGATGGTGATGGTGATATTGATGATGATGATAGTGATGGTGATGGAGTGAATGTTAATGATAATGATAATAATAATAATAATAATAATAATAATAATAATGATAATGGTAGTAAGAAGAAGATAAGCAGGAGAAGGAGGAGAATATAGAAGAGAAAAGAAGGAAGAAAATGTATAATTAAATGAGTGAAAAGAATAACATTATTAATATTAAGAAGAAAAGAAAGAAGAGAAATAAGAAGAGAAGAAGGAGTAAGAAAGTAGTAATAGAAGGAAGAGGAGAAGGAAACATAAGGAGGATGTGGAGGAAGGGAAAAAAATAGGAAGAGAAACTGAAGGGAAGAAAGTCATGCACAATAGAGAGAGAGAGAGAGAGAGAGAGAGAGAGAGAGAGAGAGAGAGAGAGAGAGACGTAAAAAAAAATAAAGTAATGATGATAATAATAATAAATACATAAGCGTTAATGAGATGTTACATTACTGAGTCGTGAACACCACTAATGAAAAGTACAGCTGAAAAAAGAAAAAAAATTATCGAAATATTTTTACCTCGCTCCCTCCCTCTCCCCTCTCCTTCCCTTCCTCCCTT
>JAPQNM010000049.1:10220646-10308146 GCA_029783475.1 Metacarcinus magister
ACACACACACACTAACACACACACACACACACACACACACACACACACACACACACACACACACACACACACACACACACACACACACACACACAGGCAGTACACAGGTTCTTCTCACCAAACCGTTTCACTTGAACTCCTCCGTCAACACACTGGCATCCAAGGGTGTGGGTGTGCACTGGTTAGCCTCAGGTCACCCGCAGCCCCTTCAAAGTGTGGGGCTCAGGCCTTGAGGGAAGCAGGAGTGTTGTCCTTACCCATTTATATTATCTCTCGTTATGACTACTCTATAATAATTATCTAGCCTCAGAAACATTTAAGAACATTTAAAGAGAGACTTGAAGTATGCTTGAAAACATGATTGGATAATTGAAGGCTAAGATAAATGGTTTGACGTAATAATTAACCTTTCAAAGCTGCAGAAGACTACACATACTGGACATGAACAGTGTATACAGTACCACCAGTATGGTACCGGTACCCAGCGTTGTCCTGCTGGAGAAAACACTATTGATGACTTCTGAAATGCCGAAGAAATTTTATCAACGTGACCAACACCCGGCTTGATAGCAAATATTAACCCTTTTGCTATGACACACGTGACATCATGTCTTGTTTAGTCATTCTAATGAAAAATAAATGTCGTAAGTTTCATGCCCACGCGTCTAAGGCTGCATCACACTGACGATGCACACCTAAAGTTTTTTTTATTTTCCTCGCCGCACTGTATAGCAGCTGAGGGTTTAAAAGGTGATCAATCACCCCGCGCTAGGCAGCTGAAAGACCATATAACTCATAGGGTTACAAGAGAGTGTTACCTCTCATCAACAAGCTGCCACGAGCCAAGATTGAACTCACAACCTTTCAGCCGCGGGAGTACCCTTGCACCCACCACAGGAGATTAAGGCAGAACCAGGCTGTTTCCTCCCGTTTGAGGAGCACCTCAAGTTTTCCCCGCTGCAGTGGTATGAGTTGAAGGAGAATAACACCATATCCTTGGCTAGAGGAGGAGTTATGGGTACATATGGTTTTCCTGTGACCACAGATTACGTCTGAGCTAAATTTAATAAACATCATTAACTGCGCCATATAAAGTTACGCTTGTAACATCTGTTAAAAATGTACTATATACACGTATTTGAATTTGTATAAAGGATATACAGGCAGACAAACATTCTCTTATATATATATATATATATATATATATATATATATATATATACATATATATACATATACAGCGTATGTATATATATATATATATATATATATATATATATATATATATATATATATATACTTATTTATTTATTTATTTATTTAACAGCAAGTCATTGTAATGGGCATTGATGAGTGGGTGAGTTGTGATGAAAAGAAGTCTTCACATACTAGGTTCAGTATGCCAGTGCACACCATTCATCCTTGTACACAGTGATGCATAACGTGATGGCATGTACCGTGAGTGAGTGTAGGAAGCATTGGTCATCTGTCATTGGCTCAGATTTCGGATGTGTCATTCATCAGGTGGAAGAGTGATAGGTTCAGGCCAAGACAAGACAGGACAGTACAGGGAGGCAGACGGGTAGTGGCAAACCTTCTTTTATTTTTTTTCGTAACGAAACCAACGATTGTGAAACTTGTGGACGCCATTTCGTGAGTGTTGCGAGGCGACTAAACCTTGAGATTCCCTCGGTACTATGTATACACCCTTGAATTGATGACCAATGTGTGTCACGAACACTGGTGCAAGGCACGGTGAGGCCCAGGCTGCCGCTCCAACAAGGGGCGACACAGGCCGTGGCGGCGTCATGATGTGCCTGCCGCCCGCCGCCTGCCGCCTCCCTGCTTGATGGGTATAAACAAACAAACAAACAAACACACGGGTAGTGAAGGTGTGTGGTGGCCACTCTTACGTTGGCCATGCAGGGCGGCTGGGTAATGCAGCACACGCCATGCCACGCCATGCCACGCCATGCCGCGCCTCAGAGGGACCAGACGGCCAGGTCTTCGGTGTAACATAATGGGACACTGAGGTAGGACATTGGATGGCGGGTTGAGGGCCTCGTTCAGCTCTAATGCAGCGTGGCAGTCCTCCCACCTCCCCCAGGACACTGATGCACACCCGACCACCCTTCCTGGTTATCGGCCGCACCGGGAACACGGCACTGGACAAGACGTTCAACCTTGGCCTGTGCTCACTCAGGGACAGATGAGGCGAGGGGAATATTTGAACTCCAGCATATCAGGGACAGTAAGATATTTTGTGCTGGTGTAGAGAGTCATCGTTACTTTATTTCATTCCGTGTCCGCTGGTAACAACGATTGTGTTGTAAGTTGTCAGAGTACAACATTATATAGTGTTTATAGGAGTTAGTACTTTTGCACAACTGTGTATGAGGCAGTGCAGGGTGTAGTGGGAGGTGTATGGGAGGTGATGGATGATAGAGTTGAGTTGGGTGGTGTAGAGCAGTAGGAAGAGGGTTAGGTCGGTGATAACCAGTGTAGGGTGGTGTTGTGGGTGTTGAGATATGGGTAGGTAGGATGGTGTAGGGCAGCGTGGTGATGCGAGTGAATGGTGGTGAGTGCCATCGCCAGGACCGCCCATCACCCAAATATAGCTGTGGCAGCCGGCCCTTGGCACCTCCCCCTCCCCCCCTCCCCCCTCCCCCCTCCCCCTTCCCCCTCATCGTCAAATCACGGCTGTCACGAACTCTGAAAATTAAGAAATTTAAATTAGAGAGTTGTTACCACTTATTACGCATTGAGAGACGCCTGAATGTGCTGGCGTGGTGGTGGGAGGGGCATGCGGGGAAGGGAGGGGCGTGGAGGGGCAAGGCAAGGTGCCCTGCGGTATGGGGGTGTATGGGCGATCATCAGTGTAAGTAATGGCGGAGAGAGGCAACACTGAAGCTGAGTGAGCCTGGTGAGGGTAGGGGCCGGGCAGGCTAAGGCTGAGGCAGGACAGATCAGGTGACTGAAACAAGCCGGGATGGCCTGAGTCCGGGGAGTGAGGGGACGGCGTACAGGCCCGCCCCGCCCCGCCCCGCCCCGTCCCGCCCCGCCCCGCCCCGCCCCGCCCCCCTCCTGCCAAATATAGCAGATGGGTTGGCTCGTGTTCCCTTTTGGAGCTCTCACACTGGCCGGTGCCACACCTGCCTGTGTGCCACGCTTACCCTGCACAGTACACAGGGCACACTTCCCCCCCGAGGCACGCTGCTTCTTGGGCCTCGCGTCAACCCTTGCACCCTTCACACCTGTCCCACGCCGGTAATGATGACCCCCTTGGTTGTGGTGCTACACCTGTTCTGCTGCCCCGTGACCCCCGTGGCACACCTGTCCTGTGCCAAGTATGTCCCGGGATGTGCAGGTTCCATGTTGTCTCGCCCAACACTCAACACTTGCCGTCACGTCGCCTCGTACTCAACACTTACAAGAATAAACAAACTTTCCTCCCCGCCTGTGAATCATTCAATTATTTCTCGTGTTCCACAGATGCAGTTTATATTAAGAAAACAAATATTATTAGACTCGAGGGAAGCATTTCTATTTCATTTTATTTCAAAGTTTGTACAGGCGGAGAGATAATAAAACATCCATTGTTTAGGGGAACGAATGGCAGGATTGTGAGTATTTCTACAAACTGTACTGTAGGTTTACCGGTCTTAGTATTCTTCCCACAACAAATTTGACAATGTTGTAGAAATGGTCCGCCAGTATGAAACTATGATGTCCACCCGTCCTGACCCTTCTTAAAGGTGTTAAACATGCACCACAACACCAGGCGTGGCTACCATTTCCAGAGTGAGGGGCAGGGGGGGAAGGGGGGGCGAGGGTTGCAGGTGTTGGGTTGGGACTCACCGACGCCGCCACGGAGGCAAAGGTCAAACAGACTAACGTGAGTGTACTTGAGGAGAGCCAAAGGTAGCACTGGGAGCACCGTGGGTCACTACTGCGGGGGGAGAAGGGGGGGGGGCGCAGCAGGGGGTATCGTGGGGTCAGTGCCGTGTGGGTCATCATGAGGTCAGTGGTGGCAGGGTACAGGGGGGGTAGGGGGGGCGGCAAGGCTCATCCCGTGAGGCGTCAGGCCGCGTGGACCGGCTGATGCTCGCTGTCTATATTTGGCGACTGACCGACCCATATGTGGCGGACTATATTTGGCCAACATGCCTAGTACCTTGTGGTGCTGACGGTGCTATGGTGCTGACGGTGTTGTAGTGGCGCTGACAATGTGGTGGTGGTGGTGGTGGTGAGAGTACTGTAATCCTGGTGGTGGTGATAGTATTGTGGTGGTGGTGGTGATGGTATTGTGGTGGTGGTGACAGTGTTATGGTGTGGGTGGTGACAGTGCCATGCTGGTATTGCCTTTCATTTCATTGTAAATTCACTACCACTACTATCTTCTCCACATTCCACCTCACCCTCCACCCACCACACAACCCCTGCCACCTTTCATCAACCATCATCACTACCTCCTTCCCCTCCCCCTCCCCCTCCCCCTCCCCCCCTTCTCCCTCTCCCTTCACCTCGTCACCCCGGAAGGAAGAACAATTAAGCATCACATACAAGGTCCTGAGGCGTCACGGAGGTTACTCTTGATATTCGTCTCGTACTCAGGTGTTTTCTGCAAAGGTTAATTAAACTCGAATGCACTCAAGCGACGCGCGTTAAATGATGCACGCCATGTTTTTTTGTTTTTTCTTATTTTTTTTTCTATCATGTTGTTTGGCGATTTTTATTTTATTTTTTTCTCTCGTTTACTAAATGACTTTTGTGAGATGTAAAATGTAGTAAGTTGTTATTAAGAATATAATGTGTGTGTGTGTGTGTGTGTGTGTGTGTGTGTGTGTGTGTGTGTGTGTGTGTGTTTGATCCTCACATCTAACTGGATACTCATAAAATAAAAAAAAAGAGTTATGCATTTCGGGTCAAGAATATAATGTCTCATAATTTGAAACCTTGAGAAATTGGTATTAAGAGTAGCCGGGGATCGAACCCTTGACAAGACACTCAACGTACAAGACTCCTTACCAGTGGAGCCAAGATGATGACCATGGACCAAGTGGAGTCTGGTTCACGTTGACTGGCCCGCCACTTCAGGAATGTTGTCTTCACTTGTTTGCTGTGACGAGGGTAGAGGCGTGTGTCATATTTGTTTGCTTAGTAATTGTTTGATTGTATTGATTAGTTTCACCCTCATAAAGCTCTCTATCTCTCTCTCTCTCTCTCTCTCTCTCTCTCTCTCTCTCTCTCTCTCTCTCTCTCTCTCTCTCTCTCTCTCTCTCTCTCTCTCTCTCTCTCTCTCTCTCTCTCTCTCTCTCTCTCTCTCTAACACACACAGATAGGACAATACAAGCTTGAATCAAATCCTGTGTACTGTAGGCTTAACACACACACACACACACACACACACACACACACACACACACACACACACACACACAGGTGTAGTCAAGCTTCAACACCTCCTCCTCCCCCGCTGTGTGTACCATGCTAACATATCTTCACTCTTGCAGGATGGCCTGGGGCGTGAAGACTACCTCGGGGGCGGCTCCTCCAGTGCCTCGGATTCCTCCTCCCCACCCACGCCGTCGGACACCCCCACGCCCTCCGCCGCGGGGCAAGGCGTGCAGCAGCCTTCTGCCCACCCCTCCTCCAGCCAGACCCTACCCGTGCAGCTGCCTCCCGGCCTCGTGCTGGCCTCCTCCGTCCCAGGTGACCACTCCCCGCCCTCACTCACACCTACCACCACCACCACCACCACCCACTTTCACGTACAATAACCAACCACACTGTCCACCACATTGTCATAGTCGCCCACACACTTGCCTGCCTCGCCGCCCTGTCCCCCTCCTGTCCTGCTTCTCTGTAAGGCAGGGCGGGGCGGGGCGGGGCGGGGCGGGGGAGTACATGCAGGTCAGCCGGTGTCTTGTACCATCTTAAGTGTTTTCTGACTTTTTTTTTACCTTGTTCGTGTGTGTTGTGTGTGTGTGCGTGTGTTTGTTGTTAGCACTAATCCACACACGACCATATCATGAGTGGATAACTGATTTGATTTGTATTAATTGTCACCGCGCTGCACTAACTAACACTTGACTTACTGGTGTGTGTTGTGGAGACTTAATGAAACATCTCCTTTTCACTTATCACGGAATGGAGTGGATATTGTTTTCAGTTAGTAGTGTGACAAGGTAAGCGCTGCAGGTGTGTTCCATAATGCACAGGTGTGTGTGTGTGTGTGTGTGTGTGTGTGTGTGTGTGTGTGTGTGTCCGCCTCACGCTTGTCTTTGTCTCAGTGTGGTCCTCGCTTCCACTACATGAAGGTCACCTATACAAGCTGACGATCACCTTCTCTACCTACTTACTTCTTCCTCTTACTCTCCGGTTCTGTTTTCCTTTCGCTGTCACTACTTATAACAGCCTGAAAATAAACGTCACAAAAAATAATAAATAAATAAATGAAATACAATAAATAAGATGAAAAACCTAACCCAACAACACTGTAGCATCTTGACAAAGAGCGTCGCGATCGCGTGATTAGCGCATCACCTTCCTGGGAGTGACGCGGGGTGGCGTGTTAGCCTCAGGAGACCCGTGACGTTTTAGGTGAAGGGAGACTGATTGAGGGGGTTGATTTCTTTGTCAGTGAGCGAGGTGCGGGTGTGGGCGTGGGCGTGAAACTATATCCTTAGCAGCCTGACGGAGTGCTATATACCTCCCTTGCCTTGTTTACGGGGATGTGTGTGTGTGTCTCTCTCTCTCTCTCTCTCTCTCTCTCTCTCTCTCTCTCTCTCTCTCTCTCTCTCTCTCTCTCTCTCTCTCTCTCTGATCATGCCCTAACGACCTCTTGCTGGCGTCGTGTTCATTGTCACTTGTTTGTTTTTACGAGTCAACAAGATAACTTAGCTGCTGCATCTGACACTTGACTCGTGTTTGGTGTCAAGGAAGAAGGAAACAAAACAAAACAAAACAAAAAAAAAGTCTTATGTGATAACAAATGTTTTCTACTTTTTCATTTATTTATTTGTTTTTATTTATTTGTGTATTTTAACAGTTCAGTCTAGATCAGTCCCACCACGACTGGCTTCCTCTTCCTTATCCCTCTTCTACCCTAACAGAGGGAGAAAGAAGGGGAGAGAGAGAGAGAGAGAGAGAGAGAGAGAGAGAGAGAGAGAGAGAGAGAGAGAGAGTAAGAGAGAGTATGGTTTCACACCCACACCCGTAAATCGCTCACTGACGTACAGGCAAGAGACAAGAGACAAGAATCAGCCCCCTTCCCGCACAGAGGCTCGCACCTCACTGAAGCATGCGTCACACAGGTCACGCCAGGCAGCACCTCCACGTAGTGACGGCTGGAACAAAGATATAGGCTGTGTTCTGTGGGTCGTAGTTGATTTCTAAGGATTAGTATTTATGAAGGTGGTATTATAGTAATATTCATTTTTGTTGTTTTAGTCTGGAGAAATTTCCATCTTCATCGGTTTGTTATGGAAAGATTTGTTTTCGTTTTTTGTCAAATTCGGAGAGAAGTTACTTTTTTGGTGTTATGAAAAAAAAGTTGCATTTATTTTTCATTTCATGACGTAAGGATGTTGTATCTTTTTAGTTTCAATATTAAGACAAGTTAAACCGTCTATTTTCAATATTAAGACAAGTTACAGCGTTTAGTTTCAATATATAGACAAGTTGCAACGTTTAGTTTGAATGTGGAGTGAAGTTTCAGCTTGTACACGTGACCTTCTACTGTAAGGTTTGCCCCACGTGCAGAGGACACGCGGCAGCAGCTTGAAATGTAACTTGAATCTTAGCTAAGTAGCCTCGCCTCCTCCAGGTGCCATTGCCATCACTACCACCACCACGGCCACTCAGTCCCCGCCTTCCTCCTCCACTAAAACCACCGCAGTGCTCCCAGGTGAGTCCCCCCTCCACCTCCCCTTCACCTTGCCTGCCTATTAATCCTGTATAGTAATGATCCAGGTGAACCAGCCACGTGGGCCTCACCTGGGCCAATGTTGGGACTCATTCTCTGTTTTGTTGTGTGTTTTTCTCAATAGTGTAGTTTGTGTCTGGGTTGTTCATGGACGTGATGCTAAATTAATTTGAGTTGCAAAGATTCATGTGCCTTAAAGGTTGACCTATAGACTCTATGCTGACTATTTCCTGTCATTTGAATCTACACATGTCACTTGTTTTCGCTATTACATTATTTTGTGGTATATTCAGGTATGGTGCAAGCCGAATATTATGTTGGTCAACAATGCCTGGTAGTGAAGTAGATAACTTCAGTGTCACCATCAGAGGCGGAGAGGCTAACGTGTGTGTGTGTTGCAGGGGGCAGCGTGGTGGTGGGCGGCGGCGGCGGCTCGGTGATGTACGCAGCGGGCGGCGGGGTGGTGTATGCAGCCCCTCAAGCCCATGTGACGGAAGGAGGCACGCCCGTCCTCCTCAACCTGCCTCACGGCCTGCAAGTCACCAGCGACCAAAGTAATCCACTGCTGCTACCCAGACAGCCTCCCTTGCTTGTACCTGTGTCCACGCCACTCAAGTGTTCATTGTTGTGTTCAGGACGTGGAAATGTTCATTATTTGTTGCAGGAAAGAATGTTATAGAATGTGGACTTAATTATAGTATATCATATATTGATTAATTTATGTATTCCCCTTAAAGTGTAGAATTTAACGTTGACAATCATTTAATGTTTTCCTTCTTCTTCTTCTTAATTGTGAGTGAGCAGCAGAAGGTTGCTGAAAAGAATGTTTCTGCTTTAGTAAATTTGTAAGAATTATTGTCATAGTTGGACCTAAATATTTCTCATCAGTTTTGATTTAGAATAAAGAACCCAGTTAATGGATGTGTAGGTTCTTGACAGGGGTAGGTTGGTGTTTGGTTTGTATATCCTGAACACCTTCAACAAGGAATATCAACACATGTCACTTGGAACATTTATTTTCTTTTTGGATCAGCATTTGGCAGACTTTTTCTTTTTCCTTAATTTTATTTTATACCTTTTGTTCAGCCTCTTTGTCATGTCAGAATAAATGTAAACAACTTCTTAATTGTAAGTTTATTAAGATTTAACAACTAAATAATTTACTTGCCATTATAATTGATTGCTTATTGTATTTTCAGATGGTCCTGGCACAGGTTCACTGGTCACCCTCCCAATGGCTCTGACCTCAGCAGCCCTCCAACAGTCAGCTGCTGCCGTAGTGGTGTCAGCAGCCTCAGTGGTCGCTGCCTCGGCCGGTAATAGTAATAGCAGCAGTAAAGGCAACAGCAGCAGTCAGGCTACTCCCACGGACCTATCAATGCACATCAAGAGGGAGAAGCGACCATGAGCCCCGCCAGGAGGGTGTAAGGGTGTCAGGGCCAGGGTGTGAAGGTGTGGGTGGTGGTGATGGTGGTGATGTGCCTTGAGTCCCCGCCCAGGCCACGCTGGAGCCGAGGTGACGCGTTCATCTTGTGTCCATCAGGATTAGAACTCCTTGGAACACTGTATGTGATTTGTAGTCATTTCAATTAGGCTAGTTGTTTGAAATGAAGATTGGTTTTTGTACATTAAAATATCAAAATATACTCCAGCTCAAGTAATTTTACTTAACAGGTAATGACTGGTATTGGCTGTTGACTAAATCTTGTATGCAATTTTTGTTGCATTTTTCATGACAATATGGCGTGTAACACTTTAACTCACTCATCAAAGTTATTTATATTTACTTTAGTGAGGTACAAAAACTATCAATTTAACGAGAGGAATTAGAGTCCTTGAAGTCAGTTGTTATGGTGACCTCGTTGTCACTACACACGGTAGTGACAACTGATGGACACCAGTTCAGAATTTAGTAAATTATACATTTTGTTAAGTATTGTTATGATTTGACCATGTGTGATGATGCCCAGTGGAGAGGTGCCCCTGCCAGGCCTCACTGGTCCCACGGGGAGTGACAGTGATGCACCTTGAGTGTGAAGCCTTGAAGTATGAGAAGGTTGGAGGATTATTACATGCTTGTGACGTATGGCTGGAGGGTGAAGGGTGGAGGGTGGAGGGTCGCCCTGCAGTGAGTATCTGCTGTTAACTCAAGAAGGTGTAGTTGATCAGAAAGTGGTGTCATTGAGTGAGTGAGTCGGTGAGGTGCGGGGCGAGGCGGGGCGGGGCGGGGTAGGTGTGAGTCATGTAGTGTGGGGATGTTTGTTTTGACTTATAGCCTAGCTGAAGATTATGCAGTTATAAACCTTGCTTCAATTTTGATCAATTTATATTCAGCACTTTTCTAAATTCAAGAATTTCACAATTAACCCTTTTACTTTATTTAAATGCTATGTAAATAAGCTGACATGTTGGTGCCACTTCATGTTTTGTTATTACCATTATGTACAGAACAGATCACAAAGAGGCTCTTGTTTTATGAATAACTTAGTCATGGCTCCCTTAGGTGCACGAACCTAACACATCTGCACCTTCCAGGGCCATGGAAAGTCATAAACTTTATATTAGTTCCTGTTATATTTTTTGGGGAAGGGAGGTGGTAAATACTGAAGGTTTAGATTTTTAAAATTTAAAACTATCATAAAATTGTATATCAAAGGAGCTGACATAGTATACGCATTTACTAAGCATGAGTAGAACATTACAGTGCAAGGGTTAGAAAGGATCCCTTATTATGTACTTAAAGAATCTTCAAGTAGTGATGGGAGCTCCCACATGTGAACATGGATTCATTATATGTAAATAGTTGAGTATAATGTGAATAAATTAACAGTAATAGGTATTTATATTGATGGTGTTTGTGTGTGAAGACTATGAGGTGAGTGTACCTTGATGAGTCTCCTCACCACCATGTCTGCCGTAGCAGCACACGTGCACCACCTTGACCACAGTTAGGATCACCATTATAACGATATAGTAACCATTATCCTGCAATTAATTAAATTATACTAAGTTTCTCAATTAATAAATTAACTTAGTATTGATAGCAACCATTCAGCAACCCATCCTTTATCTTCAATTGTGTTCCTAATTAGTGAAATGCACATTGTGTTGCTGAAGTGCATTGCCATGTGCAGGGGTGGCAGTATGTGCCATCACGTGAGGCTTGTTTCATCTTTCAAACAAAATAAGTATCTACTCCACTTCATTGCTACTAAGATCCTGAAACTTTTATTTTTCATGTTCCAGTTTGTGCCAAAAGTTACTGTATCAACAAATTTCCTGGCGTGTGCTTCGTATCAGACCACAATAATGATGGAAATCTTAACTCCAGTGGAACTTGGTACATACTTTATCGCATTTCCTTGTTTCTTTAGCACCTTTTTGAGACGTTTAAGTACATATCAGCCAAACGTTAAAGTGTTGCAGGGTTGAATTCATCCCAACACTTATAAAGGCTTGATCCCACCTTGGAGAGTGTAGGTGTCCTGGCACACTCCAATGCTCTCAATCGGCCATTCTCTTAAACACTAGCACACTGTCCTTCCATTACAGCAGTGGTTCCCAAACTGGGGGTAATTTACTCCCTGGGGGTAATATAACAATTTTTCGTGGGTAATGGAGGAATGACAGAAAAAAAATATATCTTGTGTTTTAATATACATCAATATTGACAACATTTTATGAAAGGGGTAGCACGCCTAATGTGGCATGTTAAATTGGGTAACAAGATGAAAAAGTTTGGGAACCACTGACTTAGAGGATGATTACAACTCGGGTAACCCTGTGTTACAGTATTCAAGAGAAGGAAGAGAAGATAGCGAAAACCAATATACTCATATTGCTAAATTCTTTTAGGTCAACCACTTGTTATGTATTTGCTCTTGTCAAGTGTAATGTTAACAAATTTTCTCAACTTTTCATGGTTAAGGATATTAATACCTTTCATGAATGACTTTTGGAGTGTCATGTGGAATCCCATCACTGCTTATTGTGATTGAAAGAAAATCTGGTTCAAGGTGTTGAAGTACCATCTTGCATGATGTGTATGCCTTGTGTGTGGTCCTTTGGAGGGAAGCTGGGAAGTAAGGAGAAGAAGGTGAATGATCATTCTTACTATGTGTTTTATTTTGATTTTTTGCAAAAACCTCTTGTCTTATTCAGTATGTTATTTGCCAACAGTTTTGAAACATTGTCTTAATATGTTTGACCTTAGCCTTAGCATCACCTTTTGTGAGTCCTTCAGTGACCACCAGCCTGCAGCAGCCTAGGCTAAGAGTGGACTCCTCATGATAACTTGTGTTCAAGGTATCAACTCTTATGTGAGCTTTATTGACATGTGGTTAAGTGGGCCTGGAAGCCAACTACTATGGTTATTTTCAGAACATATCATTGCTTATATTTGCTTACAAAGGCTTTGATATCTAACCCAGTGATGAAGGTACATGGTGTCTGCTTTCCCTCAATGGTGCTTTAGTGAACTTTTGTCTGAAACTTGACAGAGAGCAACTTAGTAGTAATGTATTGTATTATAATTTGCTTTAATTTGGTTGATTTCATCCCTTACTTATCTTTGGTCATTTTCATAATCTCAAATTTGTATTTATCGCAGCAAAAAATGCCCGGTGGATTGTATATAAATACCAGTGACGGTTATGTGATATTGGCATTACTACATCAGCATCTCCTTCACGTGTATCAGCTGCCACATAAGGGTACAAAGGAGTCATAGAAGAATTAAGTTCATATTCTTACTTTGAAAGTGTTTTGTAAGTAATTACAGTACTGCCAACATCAGTAGTAACCAGATCAGTAAACATGCAGTAAAAACTAGGGTACGAAGTTTGAAAGAAGAAGTAAGTCATAGGTATGTGAAACCTGGAGGCTTTTCATTTGTTGTGTAGGTCTTCCTTAACACCACAAGCTGAACCCCAAGACTGTGCATCTGTAAGCATAGTGTCATAGTACAAACCACTGGTACACATACTGAATGACTTATGACTCTACTGTACTTCATGTGAAATGCCCAATAATTATGCATTAATCTGGTTGACTTGCTGCTGATGTTTGCTATTCTTTTTCTTAATTTGTAATGAAATATATGGGTCCCTTATTTTTGTTCCCTTATGAGTCTCGTGAGGCGTGGTGTGTGTAAATGCCTTCCTGATCCACTCACTTGAAACTTAAAAAATATGCTTAAAGACATTGTGTTTTGGGACCAGAGGCTTACTCCTTGTAGTCCTTGATGTAAGTAGGACTTTTTTTTTTAATATTGAAAGGATAGAATTGAAATACACCCTTGAATAACTCTTTGGTGTTTTTTTTATGTATATAATGTTGTGCTTGCGAGTACTTTGCTGGCACTCATTACAACCACCTGTATTACTGTTGGGAGATGTGAAGTACATATAGACTGTAGTGATGGGACAGTCAACGTTGACCAAACTCCAATTGGACCTTAGTTGATTATTAATGTCTGATTGGTAAGGTGTCGGTGCGTTGAGTGTACCGTCAGGGGTTCCATCTTCAGCTACAGTCCCCTCGTGGCTATGTACTCCTTTACATCAATTTTTCTGTTTCAAAACACACGGCATTAGTTGGCGGCAGCAATGAAGATCTCCATTGAAGGTTGTGCAAGGATTGGTAATATACGTGAAGGTAAAACCTAGTGAAGAATGTATGAATGTATGCAGCAACATAAATTACTTGTGTATAAAGGTGGCGGCACACTAGGCATTTTTCAATAACATGTAACTCGTTTTAGTTAGCCATTTTGACAACAAAAATTTTTTGTGCGTCACACATGGGAATATTTTATTTTAGAAGTTTGCGAAACACACAACCAATATTTCCTGAAAAAGCAAAATGGAACCCACACTGGAAAGTCTTAGAGACAAACGAGTAACATGTTATTAGAAAATGCCTGGTGTGCTGCCACCTTAATTCAAAAGTCAAGAACAGGGCAGCAAGAAAAATGATGTCTCTTGAGGAAAGACATAGAACTTGGAGAATGAAGTAGTGAATAAGACCTTTTATAGGAAGTTTCTTGATTATATAGAGGAGAATTCAGCAACTGATAGAACCATAGAGGAACAATATGAAAGTCTAAAATTAAATTCAAATGTCACAGCTCAGTATGTGGTTGGATAAGTAAACAAAGTGACTTGGTGGTGGAATAAAGTTGATGCTGTATAAGTGAAAAGAAGACTCCTTAGGAAATGGCAAAGGATCAGAAGTAAGGAAGAGTATTTAGAAGATAAAAACAGCGATAGACAAGAAGTTTATAGACCAAAGAGTAGGTCTCACAAACATTTATTGAACAAGCTATGTGATAAAGTTAGAAATGAGGTTTTCAGGATAGCAAGACATGAAAGGTGAAGATAGAGATGTAGGTAAGCAATGTTTGAGGAATGATGAAGGAAAGGTAGTAGGTGACAGTGTAAATATCAGGAAGGTTTGTTAAGGTCATTACAACGCGCAGCAAAATGTGAAGTTGGACTGGGACAAGGAAGACCTAGTTACCAGAACTAGACATTGGCCCATTGCATTTGTTGAGCTTGTAGGTAAGTCTTTGTCTAGAATTTAATTGGATAAGTGCTCTCTCTCTCTCTCTCTCTCTCTCTCTCTCCTCTCTCTCTCTCTCTCTCTCTCTCCTCTCTCTCTCTCTCCTCTCTCTCTCTCTCTCTCTCTCTCTTTTGTTCAATAACTGACAGGGGGTGTCATGGGGGCCTCCACTGTTAGATTAAATTTAGTTAGGATAGGTTAGGTTTAGTTAAGTTAGAATATATTAAATTAGAATGAACAAAAATAGTGCTGATGGAAAGTCTGAGCCCAGTAACACAATAACATGGCGGGGCTCGGACGGGTGTAACACTGTAATCTAACCGAACAATTTTGAGTTTGGGTTTATTACGTAGTGCGTTGTACTGTCTTGTATGGAAGAAAAATATATTGGGAAAGGGCATGAGGTCCTAATTTGTACACCACCATCATCACCTTTGACCTTGAGATTTGAGTGTGTGGACGGATTATATAATTATAGAGAATCCTTAAGTGTGTATCAACTCAATTACTGACTATAATTAACGAATGCATGACCTTAATACCAGTAAGTTAGGAAAAAAGGTCATTTAACAGCTAACAAAAATAAAAAGTAATAGCAATCAGGTCAAGTAAGGTTAGACAAGGTCTTGTGTTATGGAAGAATACTACATCAGAGGAGAGATGAAGGAACACTCACTCATTATATAATTAACTTGTAATATATAGATAGATAAGAGAAATAGCTTTGTCCATTTGGTATTTAATATTCATGTTCCAACGGCTACTTGAAAACATATTTTTGATAAGCTATTGCACAGAGAAAACCTTGTGTTGAATATTAGGTGCCTTGGATACTTGAAAACTATCATAATTTTATTTAAGTGTTGAGTAATAAGACGCAAGGATGCTAATGGATGATGAAATTATCTTGTTCAGACATGTACGTAGTTGGATGTAGACGCGGATTGTGAAGAACCTTATCAACACTTCATAAATAAGTCCTTGGCATAATAATAATGATAATAATAATGATAATAATATAGTAATGATAAACAAGTCCTAGGAATATGTACGTAGATGATAATAATGAATGTGGATGTGAATGCGGATAGTGAAGAACCTAAGCAACACTTCAAGAACGTAATAAAAACAAACATTACCAGACTAATTATAAAAAAAAGTATACCAATAAATAAAACACTAATATTTAACACACTATTTCACAGATTTCCATTGTAACAAGAAAATAACATTAGACATTAGTGAAGCGTCAACACTTGCACAATGGCGGCGAGGACGTGGTGAGGGACACAGCGTAGAACTCACACACGAGGCTCCGGAGCGCTGTGTGAACGTGCGCAGTGTTTATTGAGACTCGCAATCATCTTAAGGCTTGGCTGACGCAGGTGTGTATGTCTGTGGTGGAATATTATACGTGTCGAATGTATTAAAGGGATATAGCGGTGAAGGTTCCTCTCCATGCTAGTTTTCCCGCGATCATGAATGAACTTTTATGTAAATATCCTCATGTTGATTAATCGTTGTACACCTTAACATTTATTACTTCCTACAATGTTTTAACTGGGTTTGCAATCACAGTGATTAGTTTTTGATGTTAAAAGCTACACATTTGAAACTGAAAACGTTTTGGTATTATTTTACATCTTCACCTGAATGCTCTAGAGAAATGCGTGTTATATTTTGAAATTACCTGATGCATTCTGAGAAGGTTTTCTAAGTTACATATCCGTCGCAAATTCCTAGTTTGTGAGATATTCAATGTTTTCTATGAGATCTCTACGAAAAGTAAAGTTTAGTTTGGTTTGAACAAGGTTCTGTTATTTGTCAATATAAGTGAAGGTATGGTTAATATATGTTATGTTATATTAATTTAGGTTATTATTTTACATCTTCACCAGAATGCTCTAGAAAATCCAGGGTTATATTTTTCCATTACCTGATGCATTTTGAGGTTTCCTTAACGAAGTGCTTAGAGATACGGCAGTCGTACCACGTTGTCATCCGCTATTCATCTGCTATTCCTACGGCCTGTGCCTTATTATTTCCCTGGCAAAGCATCTTTCAAGTTATGTTAGGTTGATTATGTTATGTTAGGTACGGTTTGGTTCGATTAGGTTCTGTTACATAAACTTTTTATATTTTATTACCCAAAAGTTAGGCTCATCGGCTGCCTTACCTGTAAGCACTGCCTTTTCTTAATTACATTTCTGTCGCAAATTCTTAGTTTGTAAGATATTCAATGTTTTCTGTGAGACCTTCTCTTCGGAAAGTAAAGTTTAGTTTGGTTTGAACAAGGTTCTGTTATGTGTCAATGTAGGTTAAGGTTTGGTTAATGTAAGTTACGTTATGTTAGGTTAATTTAGAAGATATCAAATGTTCTCTGACCAAAAGTCTGGGTTGGACGAGGTGCAGACGCCATTTTCTTTCGTAGCCACATGATATTCTGGTGAAGATGTAAAAATTTTCCCATTATGCGTTAGCCTTTTCTCAGATTTGCTTTCTAGCCTTTTCTCAGATTTGCTTTCATTCTCAAACGAGTATGCTTCCCTTCACACATTACCTACTTACAGTGTATTGGCCCCAAACTTACACACACACACACACACACACACACACTGAAAATGTCATTCTTTGTAAAGTGTTTTCTTTCATTGTTAATGTTAATTCTCCCTCCATTCTTAGTATGATTGGTGTTTTTAATCTGTAGATCACTTTTAGTTTATTTATGAGTTAAGTTTGTAATGATTGGTTATTTGAACCTGGTGTATCTTTACTCGGAAGACTAATGATTAGGGAACCAAAGTGTGTTGCATCACGTCTCGTTACTAATAATCACTTAATTCACTTGTATTTTCAAAGGTTGCAAATGACAATGAAAGTTATTATGTGTAGAAGATTGTTTGCCTAATGTTTTTGTTTTTTTTACCATTGGTGTAGTTTCAACCAACCAATTAATTTCAGGTATTCCTCTGGTTTTTATTGGGGGATTTTGGTAGTGAAATTGATTATTATACTAATTGTTATTCTATTAGGCCTGATCATAATTAATTTTCCCTTTCACTTGTATTGCCAAAGTATACAAGTGAAGTAGTACATGAGCGGCTCTACTAGTGCAGTGGAGGGAGAGTGACAGTCACCTTGGCACACAGCGTCTCTTCAGTTACATATCTTGGCATCTTTAGTTTCACGTACACACTACATCCAATAGTTAAGAAGTTATTAAGTGACATTTGATTTAGTTTATGATTGGCAATTTCTCTCAGGTCCCCCGAGATGGTTGTGGGAGAAGGGTGAGGTATTATTCCATTGTTTCACCCGTCTCACTGCCAAGGAAGGTGGATGTCCGTGGGTGTGCAAGCAACTCAATGTTGAACACGATAAGGTTTCTTCGGAGGCGATGTTTCTTGAGAGCGAACTTGTTTAGTGGTGCCAGCCTCTCTTCATAAGATTTATTACACAAAGATGGGATCATCTTCATAGCCTTACGCTGGACAGATTCTATTTATGGTATGTCCGTTGCAAGTTGTGGGGACCAAAGTGTCATTGAAAATCCTAGTGTGGTCTGACTAACTCACAACTCTGCGGTAACCTTCCTTTGGAATTTTGGTTACTGAGAGTTGAAAGCCAACAGTATGACCATGATAGAAAGCTAGACAAGTGTGAGAGCAGCATTATAGGCCTATTGAGAGCTGTACCACCTTCACACATTCCTATCAACTCACCGATCATCATTGTTTGTGTGAAATTTAAACTTACCGTGAAGTTGTAGCAGAGATGACTAAATTATGTTGGGAGGGGATGTGTGAGGTTTAGGGGCTAGGTGTGGGAATACCTTAACCCCTTGAACACTGAGACTAGTGATCCAAGCCGTCAAAACCCTTCCCTCCCTTGTGAGGTGAGTCCAGTGCAGGATATGAGTGGTGTGTGCGTGCATCCACTTCAAAATGTCAGTGTCACATCACCATTACGTCACTGCAGGCCTTTGTAACCACATAGACTGTAAACTGAACATGCAGTGTGTTGGGTTACTGCGTGGAAGGTGATTAATGTAATTGAAGAATGTGTAAATGGCGGGCCAGCTGTACATCAAATAATTACTAGGCATACTATTTTATTACGAAGCACAGAAGAATTTTTTCTTTTGCTACCTCATGTATAGAAAAGAAAATTTGACCTAAATAGTATTTTTTCCTTCCCTTTAATCCTCCATCCATTACTTATATATCCATAATGGTTATTACGTGCTTCCAAATTCATTTATATACATTCTTCCTCACAGGTTGATGGAAGCAGGAGGTTAGCCTCATCAAGCCTCTGTATGATGGTTAGCCGTGGCTCAAAAGTAAACAGGAAAATGACTCGCAAGTCTGGCAGATTTCAAGAGTCTCGCACCAGCAAAAAGAGAGAAAAAATCCAAGTTCAATTTGTTCTGTTTCAACGGCGATGTCGAAATACAGAATCGGTAGGGATGAAGTTGAAGAGACTGAATTCATCAAGGAATCCTTTAGAATCTTATGAATGGAAGCGCAGATCAATCATCCTTCCTAAAGCACTGGAAGCTGGAGATAATGGTTACACTCAGAGACAAGAGGATGAACTTGTGAAGGAAACTGGAGATGAATCTGTGATGAAAACTGGAGATGATACTGACACTGAGAGCCAAGAGGAAGAATCTGTGAGCACACAATCCAAGTTTTCCAGTACTGCTCAAGTCATCAATGTTAAGACTGGCTCAGAGAAACTGAAGAAGCAGCGACAGTCAAGCGTGTTCAGTTCTCCGGGCTTGGATTCTTCTATCACCTTGCAACAAACACTGGAGCCTAAAAAACAGGATATATTGTCTCCAAGTAGTAAGGGAAGCAGTGTTGTAACTCAAACAGACAAGGCAGCAGCAACAACTAACAAAATTCAACTTTCAAACATTTCACAACCACAGGAAGTAAAGAAACGTAAGACCATTGACAAGAATGTGCCTAAACAAACCTCTGGAAAAAAACAAAGGGGACCAGGAAAATCCAAGAAGAGAGGTAGAAAGAGTAAGGCAGAGAAGGAGGAATTATTGTTACAACATATGATTCAATGCTGCGACATGTTACAAACCTCCAACAGTGATTCCCGCAAGCACATCGCTCAACTCCTCACCAAGGAAATTGAAAAGGCCAACGAAGCTAAATGGATCACCATATCTTCAGAAGAGTCTTATGAACAGAATGTTGATAGTTCATTAGAACCTGATGACACTCAAGAACTCAAGCTTGGTGGCCACAGAATTGACAGCCCAGTACAACCAAACATTCTTGAAAGGGAGGTGGAAGTATCAGTAAGAGGCGGTCATAAGGTCAGAGGAGCTTCACAGTTCCCTCCAACCATGATATACTCGGATGCTGAAACAAGAGTGAATGATGTGACTGAAGATAGCAGTGCATGTGAAGGCTTGAATAATACCCTGAATGAGGATAGTTATGAGGTTCCAATACCCATCCTCATCCCACCACACTTGCACCCTAAACCACAGTCATCTTTTCCAAATCACATTTTCTCTGATGAATCCTGCTCACCTCACCCTCCTTACACCATGCCAAGTCTTGAGTCCTTTACCTCATACAACATTCAATCTGTCCCTAACAACACACTACCACAACTTCATGTACAAACTCAACCTAACTATGCAGTCCCAAACTCCATATTGCCTCAACCTCATCCCTCTGTCATAGATCACACCCAGGCACAACTTCATGCTGGTGGTGTTCAAGGAAGCCAAACAGAACCTCTTGCCTTTCTCTCACACCACACACATGCAGAACCTCACTCATCAGACCCTGAACCTCACTATCCAGTTTGTTCGTCACCCAAGAAGAAGAAACAAAAGAAGAAGAAACAAAAGAAGAGCTCTCAGAAGTCTATGTGCAACTACAACTTGAGGTCCAAAGATCTTAACAAAAGCAACGTGAGTGAGACAGTATCAGCCACTGAGCTCAACAATATAAACACACTGCTCAGGACATACTGCAAGAATGAACCACGTGTCCACCTCAGAAAAGTGGAATATGATCCTTCTATTGTTGTAGATAAGAACGTAGAGTCCCTGAGATTACTTCCTCCTGATACTAGTGGCAGGTCTCTCCCTGTCTCTATTGCTGTATCAGTGGTTCAGTTGCCTAATGGACAGAAAAGTGTTATAAAAGTGTCAGAAAATGTTGATGACAGCCAAAAGGAGAAAGACGTGGAGGGCAAGTATGAGGAAACCTATATTAGTGGTGGCAGTAAGAAGGTTTGCATTGAAACTAATATTGAAAGGGAAGTCTATAAACAGAGTGAGGCGGAAAAACTCTCTTATAGCACACAGGATGGAACAGTTGCAGAGAGCTGTGAAATGGATGCAGAAAACAGCCTTGGAGTTACAATGGCGGAGAACAGTGTGAGGGAAACTGATGCCCAGGACAGTCAGGGAGGAACAGGTGGTGAAAACTGTGAGGTGGAGGCTGGTGAGACGAGCCAAGAAGGAACAGGTGGTGAGATGAGCCAACAGGGAACAGGTGGTGAGATGAGCCAACAGGGAACAGGTGGTGAGATGAGCCAACAGGGAACAGGTGGTGAGATGAGCCAACAGGGAACAGGTGGTGAGATGAGCCAACAAGGAACAGGTGGTGAGATGAGCCAACAAGGAACAGGTGGTGAGATGAGCCAACAAGGAACAGGTGGTGAGATGAGCCAACAGGGAACAGGTGGTGAGATGAGCCAACAAGGAACAGGTGGTGAGATGAGCCAACAAGGAACAGGTGGTGAGATGAGCCAACAAGGAACAGGTGGTGAGATGAGCCAACAGGGAACAGGTGGTGAGATGAGCCAACAAGGAACAGGTGGTGAGATGAGCCAACAAGGAACAGGTGGTGAGATGAGCCAACAGGGAACAGGTGGTGAGATGAGCCAACAGGGAACAGGTGGTGAAGGGTTTCCGATATTGGTTGAGAGTGGTGAGATGAGTCAAGAAGGTATAAGTGGTGATAGCATCAGTAGTGTAGTTATGCCTTCTGTATTTGGTGATGAAAATGGCTTCTTCATTGTTCATGATATAAGTCTGTCTTTTGACCACAAAAACAAGTTTACTTTGGATGATTTTGTTACAAATCAAAAACCCATTTTGGATGAAAGTTCAATTAGTGATCCTGGTGAAGGTGTTGGAGTTGGTGGCAGAACACCGGTTGGGGAAGACATATACATGGGTGTTATAGAAGAGTCAGATGCCCTTGGCCTAGGCACAGGAAAAGCTGCTGATCAAACACAGGATGAGTGGTGTTCTCAAGCATGTGACAACACTCCCTCATGCACGAATGAGTGTCCTGATAATGTTGCTGCTGCTGATAACATAATTGCACAATATATACATCATATACCAGATGATGCACAACTTCTAAAAGATTTAGAAAAATATATAGAAAGTACAGGAAACTGGGATTTGCAGAGTAGCTCTGAGGGGTCCAATGTTACCTTGAAGGACAGTACCGTGGATGTAAAGTTGGATGAACAAAGGTGTTCAGATGGTCAGAGTGAACCAAGTCAGGACACTGTGTCATCTGGTGATCCAAGGCAGGACACTGTGTCACCTGGTGATCCAAGCCAGGATACTGTGTCACCTGGTGATCCAAGGCAGGACACTGTGTCACCTGGTGATCCAAGGCAGGACACTGTGTCACCTGGTGATCCAAGGCAGGACACTGTGTCACCTGGTGATCCAAGGCAGGACACTGCGTCACCTGGTGATCCAAGGCAGGACACTGTGTCACCTGGTGATCCTGCTTCTACATCCAACTGTCAAGACTCAAACACTCACAATGATGCCACCAACTCACCAGATGTAAAGGAAGGTAGGATCAAAAGCCTTTTATCTTGTTAGTCCTGCCATTTCCATTTGAAATGGTATAAATACTTTTGAATAACTGTACAGTGCAATTTGTTGCATATAATTGTTATAGAAACTAATCCAGTAACAAATTTCACCATGAAATTCCGGTACTTTTACCCATTTCATTACTAGGAAATTTATTCCCTGTGTAAAGGGGCGGGGGGACTCTGTGGTACAGTAGTCACCTCGTGACCTGAAGGTTGTGAGTTTGATCCTGGCTCACGGCAGCTTCTTGGTGAGAGTGGTAGTGCTCTCTCGATAACCCTAGCACAACTATATGGTGTATAGTTGCCTAGTTCATGGATATTATTTAATCACCTTCCCTCGGTTACACTGGCATGCAACAGCAGATGAAAAAAATGTATAGTTCAAGATTGAAAGGAGAAAGACTTTGTTTTTAGTGTCAGGTATGAATTTAACGTGAATTGTTCTATCATCAGAAGCCTGGAAGGACAACAGTGATGACTCAGATGGAGAGGATGTACTTTCTATATGCACAAGTGACTATAGTCTCATGTGAGTAAACCAGTTACTTATGTACTGTGAATATTTGTATACATTGGTAACAAGGAATACCTCAAATTAGCTCCCAGCCATCGCCCCCCCCCCAACCCCCCAACCCCCCCAAAAAAAAATAAAGTTAAAGTTAACTCACTGTTCTATTGATTTTATTTTCAGAGACAACAACCCATATTGGCAAGAAGACACAGTTTCTGAAGCTACTGATTCAAAAGTTTTTTCCAAGAATGTTGAACAACGTGATACAGGAGAATGTTTCTCAATCAACAAGAGTAAAGGGATGGCTGATGATGTTAAAGATGATGTGTTTACAGAATATTTTGAACCTAACATGACCTGTGATGAATTGAAGGCAGGTATAGAATCAGATGAGGTACTCTGTCTGACAGATTCTGATGAGAAAAGTCTGCAGTCCAACTCCTCTATCATTGATCGTATTATAGAAAATGAGACCAGATGCACCTTGCAGGATAATGTGGAGAACAACATTCTATCGGGTCAAAGTAGTGCAGCTGTAGGACCTGCACAGGTGTCCAGAGAAAGGGAGGAAATTATTATACAAACTCCTTTACCATGTCCATCCAAAGTGTTTCAAAGTAAAAGTCCTTTCAAAGAGTGTACCGACCCCTTTGGTGCACTAGACTGGCTTGTAATCATGAAACATGGTTCTCCACGCTGTCCTAAACTCTCCCAAACCCAGAAGAAGCCAGGCAAGGAAAGCTATACGGACCACGAAGAAGCCCACAACAGAACCATCAATGACGAGGATCCTTTTGAAGTGAATGAGGCCGATGGAGAGGACCTGCTGCCTCCTGCCATTCCTTTACAGATGTCCCCTCCACCTGCGAACAAGAGTAAAGTGATCCGTGTGCCCAGACCTTTACTGCCTCAAAATTCTGGCATCTGTTTTTTGTTCATCAATAGAGGGTATTGTGACCGTCATGACTGCATCTACAGTCACAAGGTATTGTTGGCCTTACTTATACTAACCTTTAGGGAGGAGACATGAACTAAGATGTGCCTCAGTAAATTGTGATTGATTAAGTTTAAAGGGTTAAAGGAACAGTGTTCTCCCCTAGGCCCCTTTATTTATTTGTTTATTTATTTATTTATTTATTTATTTATATATTTAATTGTTTGTGTATTTTTCAGTTGAAATTGGAGTGTGAGAGTTTCCTTGGGCTGCTACTCCTCCATTATGTGACTGAACATCGTGAGGATCAGGCGTGGAGCCTCCTTAATGCACACCTCACTAAATGTGACTACTCCCTGCCCCTGGCTTTGTCCCTCCTCCTTCCACTGGCCAGGCATCTAGTGGAACACTCACACAACAACCAACTCTCCAACATTACGGTGAGCACGCCAGTGTATGCAGCTCGGCATTCACACAGATTGACGTGGTCGTTGTTAATATCATTGTCACTTTTCATCTGTGAACGGACATAAGATTAAGTGAGACTTTTAGGATTGATGTAGGAGTGAGAAAGGTGTGTGTGATATCACCGTGGTCGTTTGATATATACATGGATGGATGTGTAAGAGAGATTAAAGTCAGAGTAAGAGTTATGATTACTAAACAGGTTGGATGGTGCACAACACTCCTTAGTGGCAGGCCTGTTACCAAATGACACTGCTGTTTGTAGAGAGCAACGAGATGTTACGAAAAGTTGTGGATTCTTTTGATACAGTGTATAAAGGGTGGGGGTTAAAAGTACATTTGTGTAAGAGCCAGTATGGTTTGCTGAAAGGGGTAGAGAGGAATTGGTTGATTTTATAAGTAAGGATGTAAAGTGTGGGAGTGTGCAACATCATGTTCAAATGGAGGAAGTGTGAGTTCAAGTACTTTGGATCAACTATCTGTAAGCCTAGGGACATGGAACAGAGAGTCAGAAAGGTCATAGAGACACTGAATAGTATTATGAATAGGAGAAATGTAAGTTTGGCTCAAGTGATATGCAGTAGCTGGGATAAACGAGGAAGAGAGCAGTTGAAAGTGACTGGTTATCTAGGGACTACGTATAATTCCTAGATGCAGTTCTATAGTCTCTAAGGTAGATAGCAGGTAAGGTAAAGTGGGGGGGGCACACTGTAGCTGCGTGTAGCTGTAGGCACTGCCGCCGTCATCTCCCATCACACTGGCCATTGAACCTGTGGTGGAAAATAATCTGTTACCCCGGGACACAGGGCCACTGGGATATATATATATATATATATATATATATATATATATATATATATATATATATATATATATATATATATATATATATATATATATATATATATATATGGGAGGATGAACAGCTGGGTGAGCTGTGCGCCAACTGTCCTCGTCAGGGATCGAACTCGGGTCAGCAGATTCATAGTGAGACGTGCTAACCACTGCACCACTGAGGCGCTAGCAGGGTAGAATAATTTATCTATCTGTCTGTCCATTTATATATATATAAATGCACACTTAAATGGGTGCACTACTGGGTAGACTACTGAACAGCATGAAACCATCTTTATGGCAGGTGCCAAGCCCCTTCACTCTTCCTCTGGACATTGCCAAAGTGAGGATCTTGTGTGAGGGTCACCAGGGGGAGGCTGCCTTCCAACTCCTCGTGTCCTGTCATTCTGAAGCATCACCTGAGGGGCTGCAGCTGCTTCTCTACATCTTTGTCAAGTAAACTTAATCTTATTACAAAAGAGCCATGACTTATCTTTGACAAAATTAGGATGTGTATATGATGTAAAAAAAAATATATATATATATATATATATATATATATATATAAATTTTCTTTTTTTTTCAGAAATTGTTAGAATGCATTTGTTACAGGTTTTGTGAAAGTTGTTCTGTGGATGAGCTGCTGAGCCCTTGGGAGAAGGTGGTTCTCTGGGGTTATGAAAGATATGGAGGTGCTACTGCAGCTAAGCTAAAAGACTTACTCAACATAGAATGGCTGAGGATTCAGATGATTGGTGGGAAGGCTGATAAGGTGAGAAAACATTGTTGTGTTCATTTTGAGTTATGAGAGGAACATATGGCAAGCATGACAAGGGTGAGAGTAATGAAAGTGTATATGAAAGATGTAGGACGGGGGACTTGTGCAAAGGGAGTGAAGTGTGGTGGAGCGGAATGGGTGAACATAAATGCTTTGAGATGGTTTGGTCATCTTGAGAAAATGAAGAGTGAAGAGTTTGCGAAGAAAGTGTGTATGAGTGAAATTGAGAGTTCTAATAGGACAGGAAGGTCAGTTGTAAGATGGAAGGTTAGGGTAAAGGAATACATGCATGGAAGAGTTGTTGATAGAGGACGGATTGAACAAGCAAGAAGAGAGAGGTGGAGGCTCTTCTTACATGGCCATCCCCTTGAGGGAAAGAGGCGTCAGAAACTATAGATAGGTAGACAGATATATATATACCTGACATATCCCCATTAAAAGAGGGTAGGTAAGACAAGGTATTTAGGGTTCAGGGTTGATTATTAGATGGAATGAAAAGTTTTTATGTGAATAGTAGAGCATGGAGAGACACAAGTACCAGATGAGTGTAAGAAGGCAAGTATTGTTCCCTTGCGTAAAGGTAAAGGTTGTAAAGATGAGTGTAATGATTATAGAGGGATAAGTTTGCTTAGTGTGCAAGGAAAAGTGTATGGGAGAGTGTTGACGGAGAGATTGATGGAAGTAACTGAAGGGAAGGTTAGTGAGGAGCAGGGAGACCTAAGGAAAGGGTTTAGGCACAAGACCATTAGAATGAGACTACGAAATGGTTGATTTGGCAGCGTGAAGATAACATTACATACAAGAGGGATAGATCTGGAACAAGGAAGAATGTTTATACAGATATATTCTTGTTTCATATATTTGACATACCAGTTACAAAGTAGTAATTGTTTGTTTGTTTATAAGATGTGGAAGGTGTACAAGCACCTGAGTCGGATCTTGACATCTCCCAGCACATTCTTCACACGGATCACCTGTCAAGTCATCAGCTTCTGCATTGATACAGGTAATGTTGGGGTGAAATAAAATGTTCCCAAGGCTTGTATATATGGTAAGACATAATATATCTGTGACGATTATGGGAAATTATTATACATTTATTTATTTTCTTTGTAAAGAAAAAGTTCCGGTTATGGTAAAAAGGTTTGTTTTAGACCCTCACACTACAGTTTTTTTGATGTAGTTATGTGTAGCTATGGTACTGGAGGTGTATGATGTGGGTGGAAAGGTTTTTGAATAATATGTATGACTCCATCAACAGGACGGCTTCAGGACAGCTTCAGAGTGTTGGATGAAGTGCGGCGTCTGAGAGCCAACAGTTGTCCCATCTTCTCAGCTCTTATCCCTGCTAACAAGGTGGGTTGACAAGGATAAGTGGAAGGCCTTGAACACCAGCATGTGCGGTAGAATAGTGTTTTTGATTGGCACAAGTGTATTATTATTATTGTTACTATTTATTTTATCTTATTTTATTATTATTATTATTATTATTGTTATAGTCCTGTGGTTGGGACTGTAAAAATACTACCACCATATTCTCTGCAGATCATAAAAGGCCACAAAAGGGTCAGAATGAGGGGTCTAGGAAGTTCCTCCTTTGTATTCTCTCAGAAAAGACAGGACAGGGCACATAAATGCCTTGTCTTTGCTACCCTCTTTTAATGGGGATATAAGCCAGGTATATAGATAGATAGATTATTGTTATTATTATTATTATGTTCATGTTGGTGATGAGGTAATTTAAGACGTGGTTGGTAGGCTCAGGGTGCCTGGGAAAAATGAAAATTAAGAGAGAATCATTGAACTGTGTTTAGAGAGAGTTGGTGTGTGTATGTATGCCTCCTCTTTAGGGAAATATCAGCTGGGTATATAGATATAGAGAGATAGTTTCCTTTTTATATAAGAAGTAAAAATATTATCTTTTCCACTAGCAAAGTGTTGAAGCTGTTGTAGGGGAACTTGAGGAGTTGGGTCAGCTGGTTTGTGAGTTGTGTGTTCCGTTGTCATCAAGCAGCTGGACACTTCTAATCTCTCACATGATGGACCTTGGTAACCTGTCACAAACCATCGACCTTGTTATGATGCAGGTAAGTTAGTACACCTTAAACGTGTTCAAAATACAATATCTTTATGTACTGCTTGGCGTGAGAGATAATGCTTGTATTTGATTTTCCAGATGAACTTTATGACATCAGAAATTAAAACTCTGAAGAGACTGTTTGAAGAATGCATTGCCAAGGGTCCACTGGTGCTGCAGCCTTTGTGCAACTTAGTGTGTATGTTGCCTAGAGAAGTGTTGAGGCCATTGGAGGTGGTGCTGAGTCGCCTAATGAATGTTTACACTCAAGCCACTCCTTCAGCTCTACACATGAAATCCTTAATAATTCAACACTGTGGCAAATTTGGCATCAAGTTGAAGCCTCTGACACTAGCTTCAACCTCCCTGGTGGAAGAACAGAGCGAGCCTTGTCAATCTGATTCCTCCATCCTGCTGAAAGAAAGTAACTCCAACATAAACAGTAACAACAATGATAATAATGACTGCATTAGTAGCAGCATTGGCACCATTGATAGTAGTTGCAGCAGCTCCAGCAGCAGCTACAACCAAAGAGAAGAGTTGCAAGACCGTACATCACCGGGGTTTGAAGACGTTCATGATGAGGAGAACAACCAGGATGTGATGATTGATTATGTGCCAGCCATGTATGGACAGAATGAATTACCACTACTACCAAGCCCCAAGTCTCTATCCGCATCAGACAAAGTGATTATTCATTATATTAAGGAAGTCAATTCAGAAACTAAATCAGTCCACCAGGAAGAACAATCAACCTCACGAAAGGCGCACCAACAGCAGCCAGAAGTTATGAAATACGATCACCACCCAACCTCTATAAAGTCTCCCTGTAACCTTAAGACACAAGACAAAACTTTTACCACGTCTACCAATATGAGAGGGAAAAATGCATCACATGATTTGGGAAGTTTTTTTATGAGTCCAGATTCAACAGATATTTCACCAAACATGAATCACATTGAGATCAAAAGAGAAGAGGACAGTTCTGCAAAGAGTCAGATAGGAAAATCGCCCCAGTCATTAAACTATTGTGGTTATCGCACACTAAAGTTAAGTCATGGTCGAAATGTAAAGCAAGCAACATGTTCAGAATCAACATCCAAGAATTTCAACAGTAATAATGAAAGAGTGATCTCTAAGACGCACAGGAAGTTAGAATGTATGGAAAATAGCAGTACATTACAGAGATCTGAACCGGTACCACAGTTTTGCATCGTCAAGAAGATAAAAAAATTCAATTCCCCAGAAAGTGATCCAGGTCCAAGTTCAAGAGACCATGTACCAATACTTGAGGATAATAGGTTCAATTGTCTCCCTTCCTTTGATGAAACTTCTGCCCTTGATTTAGAAGTTGCCCCACTCAAGTTTCCTCAAGTAGCTGAAAAAGTTATGAAAATGTTCTCTAGTGGAGCTACTCCCATGCAAAATGTCCAGCCAAGTACAACAAACTTCAGACATCAGCAGCCAACAAGCTCTCAACATGTTCAAAAGGACTATGGGAAAAATAACAGTCCTGATAAGTTTTCTAGGTGGGCTGACAACCCTTTCAATGTGCAACAGTAAGTATTGATAGATTGAAAGTTTTGTTTCACTTATATTTGTACATCACATATTGTATAGATATTGTGATCCAGCACATTAGCACTCCCAACTCCACATCATGTAGGTTAGGTCTGTATGAAGGGATGGTTGATTTTCTATTTAGTATTTTTTTAGATCACCTGAAACTTTATGTAAAAAATATAGTTTCATAAAGTGGAGTTGTCCCTGGTTATTGGAATATAATATGTTTATTGTAAAGGTAAAAGTAGCACAGTGAAATGTAACAACCATAGGGAAAAGTGTCATGAATTTTACAGGAAAAAGTATGTAGTGAGCTCTTGGTAAGTAGTAGGTAGCAGAACTTAACACTTTTAAAGATGAGGAAGAAGGTAGCTTTAGAAAGGAAAATTGAGCATAAAGACAGATAGATGATTATTGCTTGAGAAATGTGTATGTAATTTTGTCAATGTTTTATTTTCAGGTTTCAACTTGAGAAAGATAGAGGCTGGGATCATATGATGCAGCAGTCCCCGACCTTGGGTTCATCATCTACCTCCTCCTCAGTGTTTTCTGAACCTTATCTGCATAACAGTCCAGTATCCCACCACTCCTCGAGGGTAAGTGGATTATACCAATGGTTGTCATTTCATTGTTTTTGAACCTGGAAATGGAACTTGGAAAAGAATGACAGGAAAGCTTTAGCATCTCCCTTGGATTATATTAACTTGTCCTTATTTCACATTGTGGAATTGGCAGCAGTTTTATCCTTTAATATTACCTTTAAACTATGTTTAGAATAATTTTATATTCTTTAGATTCTAATGTGGGAACTCCAATTTTGACATCTATCTATATGCGTCTTGAATCCCCCTTAAAGGTTTGGGGGAGTTCTTGACAGATGCTTCCTCAACACCTCATCTCATGTCGTCTTTGATTTACTTATTGGTGCTCCACCAAATCTTCCATAATGCATACCATTTGTCCTATCATCCTCATCCTTTCTCTCCACATAGGCAAGCTAGTGTAATCTAACCTTTCTTTATCAGTGCACACAAATGTGTACTGATTTTGTATTATTATTAGTTGTTTGTAATAAATGAATTTGTAAGATTGATTCCAATCCAGTTAAATATATATCATGTATCATTTTATAAATTAACAGATGAGTTTGAGGAGTGAATTGAGTGAGGTGGATGGTGAAAGCAATGAGCTGGGACACAACATGACATTCCTGCATGAAATTGCTGCCATGACAGACCAGAGGGAAAAGGAGCAGAAGGTGGCAGAGATGGCACTTACCATGACTGATGGAAGCAACATCTTCTCTTCAGGAACTAAATACAATTGCATCATGAAGAACTGTGAGTGAGATTATTGTGGAGTTTTTACACAACTCTTCACCTCATACATTGAGTTGATTCCTCTTAGGTAATGTGAACTATTACAAAGAAAAAAAAATACACTTACCTAAACTCGGCACCAATTACTGTAAATACTATAACACATTCACAATCATCTTTAACCAACCTAATGATGTCCAACCTGGTGTACTGACAGACATGAGTAGTGTCACAAACCCTGAGGAGAAGGAAGTGATGGGAGCCTTAGGAGTGTTGGTGATGGTGGAATGTGTGCGGCACAAGAATCTAAGTGAAGCAGAGCTGGTTGTCCTCAGCCTCCACCATCACAGGCTGCCTTTCTTCAACAACCTGGTATTCCAACCCAACACTTACTGCATGCACTCTTGTGGTTTTATGATTAACCCTTAAACAACGACCGTAGTTTCTAATCAAATCCTTGGTCTCTTCTCTCTCTTCTTTCTTTTAGTGTTGTCATTTGCATTTCTTTTAATCTTTTTTCATGTTTGGTTTTCCAAATTTGGCACCAACTTAGTTGTTATTCTCTGTATTCTTTCCAATTTCAACTCATGTTTTCCTTGTGAGGGGACCATATTACTTCTGCATATTCCAGTTTTAGTCTAATTAATGTAGTTATAATTTTTCTCATATCTTTATCTAGGAAGTGAAAAGCCATCCATATATTTCTTTGCATCATGAATGTGTCATGAAATATGTTGTCTATGATAAGTGTGTCTGTTTGTGTAATTCACCATGGTCTTGAGGCTCACATGCTGGACTCCTAATTGTCAGTCATTACACTTCCATAAAGAACTTGGAACTCATATATCGGTAAGGCCGAGACCTTCCACGCATCACACATCCCCATTCCTTTGCTCAAGTAACCGCCCCGTCAGTGAAAAATCCTTAGCGACCTGAACCACGTGTGTGTGGTAATGTTTAGTGCATCATTATAGTTTTACTTACTAGCATAGTTGTAGTACTGTACATAGGATTTTTGTAATTAAGCTCATGTTTTATCCACATCAATATTTTATTCAGAAAAGCTTTACACATTAATGTACTTTGCTTACATAGTGTTCCTCAGCCTCAAAACCATTGCAGGTATCAGTGCTTTCATTCTGGAAAATTAATTTCATCTCCATTACTTTCAAGGTCATTATATATATATATATATATATATATATATTAAAAAATATATATATATATATATATATATATATATATATATATATATATATATATATATATATTAAAAAATATATATATATATTGTTGATGGACCCGAGGGACATCTACATATACATAACAATTATATATACACCTATAATCTGGACTAGTTAAGTTACATGTTTATTATTGTTTTATTGTTTCAATTTAGTTTAATATTGCCATAAATACAAAGTTATTGGTAATTTGTGCCAACAGGTTTCCTGGAAGGAGAGCTTCTCCGAGCAGCAGCTGGCCGTCATGGCTCTCAGGGTGCTCTATCACATGAAAAACTACAATCTCTTTATCAACATCCTGGAAGGTGAGTTACTTCTAAGTTTGTGGGTATTTGATACTTTGTTTAGTACTCTGACAAAGGATGGCTTTATTGTGAAGTGTTGGAACATGAGTGATGTGATTTATTGATACATCTTATGAATGTTATTACTTTTACATAATCATAGTTTTATGAATGCTACATATAGTTCATTATATATATGTTCACCAAGAAAAATAAGATATTATAGTGTAGTTTAATTTTTCCTTCAAAGTTGTGATCTGCAGTAGTATCTAAAAATTTTCCAGCAGTCTACAAAATGATGTGTTCTAATGTATTGTTATGTAACCCAGAGACGTCCTGGTCTGGGAGTGTGGACGACATTAAGGCACGACTGGAGCTGCTGTGTGAGGTGTTGGATAGGCAGCTTGAGTCTGGTAAAAGCCAGCTTGCTCTGTGGTACACTGGAAAGATCCTTGCCTCCCTAGTCACCTACTACCACTCCGATGCTATGATGCTCCACAATTACCTCAACTTCCTGGGTCAGTACCTAACACAGTACTTGCCTGTTTTTAGTATTAAACATAAAATTCAGTTTACATGTGTTATGTTCCTAAAAAAAAAAAAGTTGCAAAAATTATGATTCTGTATATCAAGGTCCATTGACGACCATTATGCAAGCAAAGATTCGAACAAACATAACATTTCATTGTCAATAGGGGGGATGCGACATGGATGGAGGAGTTATATATGGACATTATTTCTGTATGTCTATATCTAGTGGGAGGATCTTTTGAGTGGGGAGAAAAACATTGATGATTATACAGTTTTTTGCATCACTCATTTTTAACATCTATGAACTGTTCTGTATAGTTAATTTTCAGCAAGTTTATTTCATCAGATTTACCAGGTCATCTAGAGGCAGTCTGGAGTTGGGTAGAAGCCTGTGGGAGTGTGAAGTTGGTGGAGGAATTCACTATTACCCTTACCAGGGCCCTCCGCCTGGGTCTTCCACTTTCCCAGCACTTCACATACGATCTAATGCAGAAAGGAATTGGCGCAGGGAGCATGGACATGGTACCTGAGGGGGGTTATGGCAGACCTTTACCATGCACGAACCAGAGGAGCCGTGGCCCTAGAAAATGGAAGGGTAAAAAAGCAAAGCCACTCAAACCCATGGAAGAAAACAACCAGAGGAAGAGAGGATCCTTTAGAACAACATATATGAATGTCCAGCAGTATAGAAGACGTAGAGGTCAGGCTGCATTAGGTAGGAATCAGAATTGACTTGCAGGTCAACACTAGGATCAGGGCTCTCTCTATTCAGCAGAAAGTCGAATTGACAGTTTGCTCAAGTAGGGACACAACAATGTAGGGGTGTCTTTAAAAGTTGGTAGTAAATTTGGGTGGCTTTCCATTGTTTGTACCACTTAAAGGAAAAAAGTTTTTGTAATTGTAAGTGTTTAGTTCCTACAAAAATAATTTTCGTTGTCAAAATTTTGTAATGAATGAAGTATTAAATAAACTTCATTTGAGTTACTACATATTTAATGTTAATTTTTCTATAATGCTGTAACTCCTGCAGGAAGGGTTGCTAGAATTCTGCCGCCATAGTCCTTGCGGTTTGTAAAAGGCAATTAAAGGGACGGAGCGAAGGGTCTGGGAAGCCCCTCTGTATACTCTCTTAAGAAAGTGTTTTTGGGGGAGGGGAGAGTAATGTCTCCATGAACCCTGGCGTGCCTTGTCTTATGTTGCAATCCCTGTTACCAAGAAAAACAGGTACTGGAGTACCTATGTTCTGCTAGGTGGTAGTAAATTTGGGTGTTACACCATCACGTTTGAGTATTTGTACCATCTATAAGGGAAAAAAATTTGAAATTGTAAATTTGAGCATTTAGTTCCTACAAAACAAATTTTTGTAACCAAAACTTTGTAATGAAAATGAAGTCCATGATTGTATTTATCATCGTGGTGGTGTCTGCAAGAATAAGCTAAACTTCCACCCTACTCCCTGGGGATCATAAAAGGCAACCAAAAGGGACGGAGAGAGGGCTCTTGGAAGCCCCTTCTCTAATCTTTCCTATTGAAAGATATCAGAGGGGTAGGGGAGAAAAATTTCTTCCCTAACCCAAAACGCCTTACCTTGGCTATATCCCCCGTCAAGTGAGATATAAGCCAGAGGTATATAGCTAGAATGTCAAAGAAGTTAATTTGAGTTCCTACATATTTAATGTTGAGTTTTCATTGTTAAACATAAATTTCAAATTGTCAAGTGTTTCTTATAAACTCAATTATGATGTGGTTCATTATAAATTCACATGTTTTGTAAAATTACCTTATAACTATCAAAGCAAAATAAAAAAAATTTCCTAGAGATTCTTGTATGTTTTGGTATAATCCTGAAATGACAACCATTGGTATAATCCACTTACCCTCGAGGAGTGGTGGGATACTGGTTCAGAAAACACTGAGGAGGAGGTAGATGATGAACCCAAGGTCGGGGACTGCTGCATCATGTGATCCCAGGCTCTATCTTTCTCAAGTTGAAACCTGAAAATAAAACATTGACAAAATTACATACACATTTCTCAAGCAATAATCATCTATCTGTCTTTATACTCAATTTTCCTTTCTAAAGCTACCTTCTTCCTCATCTTTAAAAGTGTGGTGAGGGTCATTTAAATGCTAATGACCTTAAACCTGCTTATCAAATCCTGAAGAAGCTCTGCTCCAAGTCAACATCTCGGGTGAGTGCTATCCGAATAGCTCATGGTTGCTTCGTATCAGATGCGAATGGGCAGGTGGCTTGTTGGGCTGAGTACTTTGAGCAGTTGTTCAAGGTTAACCCTCCAAGCAGACAGCTTCAAACCACTGGGTTACAGGTGATGGCTGATCCGCCCATTAACGAAGCTGCATCCTCTATTGATGAAGTCAAATAGGCTGTGGCAAAGTTGAGGGGTGGAAAGGCAGCCATCATTTGTAACATCAGTACAGAGTTGCTCAAAGGTGGAGGCGAGGCCATGATCCGTGGGTTGCATGCTGTCTTGACTGCTGTATGGCATTCAGGTACCATTCCTCCTGACTGGAAAAGGAGGTTGGTCGTCCCTGTCTGGAAAGGTAAAGGAGACCGTCAGGATTGCAACAACTACCGCAGGATAACACTGTTCAGTGTACCAGGCAAGGTGCTTGCCCATCTGATACTGATGTGAGTTCACAGTCACTTGCTGAAATATCAGAGACCTGAACAGTCAGGGTTCACACCTGGTAAGTCAACAACTGACTGTATCCTAGTGCTTCGCATACCAACGTGAGTTTCGACAGGGGATGCTCGCAGTCCTTTAGGATGTGTGGCAAGGTCATTGATATCTTGGACAGCTTCACATACCTTGGTAGCGTGATCGATAACAATGGTGGGTCACGTCAAAAAGTCTTACAGTGGGTTGGCCTGGCCCACGGTGTTATGGACTTGCTCAGCACGAGTATCTGGCATTCCCGGTACATTGTGTTAAACCAAAAATGTGTATTTTAAACTATATATACGTGATATGCAACACCACTGGTGCCCTAAGTATTATAATTATTAATCGGAAACACAATCAGATTACATTGCCTGGCGTCAGTTGAGTGTGTGTGTGTGTCTAGGGATGTGCACCTATCCAGTATTTTCGGGGCAGTATTACAGGCATTAGAAGCCCTTTGGTATACCAGTATTTTTATCAATTTTTGCCGATTCGTCAGCCTGTCAGCCCGCCATGACACACTCACAACACAACACACTCACCTTCATCTCTATCCTTGTAAGTTACCATGTCCTAACACTTTTTTTACTGTACCTATTAATGATAAAAATAAATATTAATGATAAAAATAAATATTAATGATAAAAATAAATATTAATGATAAAAATAAATATTAATGATAAAAATAAATATTAATGATAAAAATAAATATTAATGATAAAAATAAATATTAATGATAAAAATAAATATTAATGATATAAATAAATAATAATGATATAAATAAATATTAATGATAAAAATAAATAATAATGATAAAAATAAATATTAATGATAAAAATAAATATTAATGATAAAAATAAATACTAATGATAAAAATAAATACTAATGATAAAATAAATAATAATGATAAAAAAATAAATAATAATGATAAAAATAAATAATAACGATCAAAATAAATAATAACGATCAAAATAAATAATAACGATCAAAATAAATAATAACCATCAAAATAAATAATGATGATATAAATAAATAATGATGATAAAAATAAATAATGATTAAAATAAATAATGATGATATAAATAAATAATGATGAAAAAAATTAAATAATGATGATAAAAATAAATAATGATGATAAAAATAAATATTGATGATAAAAATAAATATTGATGATAAAAATAAATATTGATGATAAAAATAAATATTAATGATAAAAATAAATATTGATGATAAAAATAAATATTGATGATGAAAATAAATATTGATGATAAAAATAAATATTAATGATAAAAAATAAATAATAATGATAAAAATAAATATTAATGATAAAAATAAATATTAATGATAAAAATAAATAATAATGATAAAAATAAATAATAATGATAAAAATAAATATTAATGATAAAAATAAATGTTAATAAAAATAAATATTAATGATAAAAATAAATATTAATGATAAAAATAAATATTAATGATAAAAATAAATAATCATGATAAAAATAAATAATAATGATAAAAATAAATAATGATAAAAATAAATAATAATGATTTAAATAAATAATAATGATAAAAATAAATAATAATGATAAAAATAAATATTAATGATAAAAATAAATATTAATGATAAAAATAAATAATAATGATAAATATAAATAATAATGATAAAATAAATAATAATGATAAAAATAAATAATAATGATAAAAATAAATAATAATGATAAAAATAAATGATAATGATAAAAATAAATATTAATGATAAAAATAAATATTAATGATAAAAAAAAAAATAATGATAAAAATAAATAATAATGATAAAAATAAATAATAATGATAAAAATAAATAATAATGATAAAAATAAATATTAATGATAAAAATAAATATTAATTATAAAAATAGATATTAATGATAAAAATAAATATTAATGATAAAAATAAATAATAATGATAAAAAATAAATATTAATGATAAAAATAAATATTAATGATAAAAATAAATATTAATGATAAAAATAAATATTAATGATAGAAATAAATATTAATGATAAAAATAAATATTAATGATAAAAATAAATGATAATGATAAAAATAAATAATAATGATAAAAATAAATATTAATGATAAAAATAAATATTAATGATAAAAATAAATATTAATGATAAAAATAAATGATGATAAAAATAAATAATAATGATAAAAATAAATAATAATGATAAAAATAAATAATAATGATAAAAATAAATAATAATGATAAAAATAAATAATAATGATAAAAATAAATATTAATGATAAAAATAAATATTAATGATAAAAATAAATATTAATGATAAAAATAGATATTAATGATAAAAATAAATATTAATGATAAAAATAAATATTAACGATCAAAATAAATAATAACAATAAAATAAATAATAATGATCAAAATAAATAATGATAAAAATAAATATTGATGATAAAAATAAATAATGATAAAAATAAATAATGATGATAAAAATAAATAATGATGATAAAAATAAATATTGATGATAAAAATAAATATTGACGATAAAAAAAAATATTGATGATAAAAATAAATATTGATGATAAAAATAAATATTGATATTGCAAATAAATATTGATGATAAAAATAAATATTAATGATAAAAATAAATAATAATGATAAAAATAAATATTAATGATAAAAATAAATATTAATGATAAAAATAAATATTAATGATAAAAATAAATAATAATGATAAAAATAAATAATAACGATCAAAATAAATAATAACGATCAAAATAAATAATAACGATCAAAATAAATAATAACGATAAAAATAAATAATGACGATCAAAATAAATAATGATGATATAAATAAATAATGATAAAAATAAATAATGATGATAAAAATAAATAATAATGAAAAAAAAATAATGATAAAAATAAATAATGATAAAAACAAATAATGATGTTAAAAATAAATATTGAAGATAAAAATAAATATTGATGATAAAAATAAATATTGATGATGAAAATAAATATTGATGATAAAAATAAATATTAATGATAAAAATAAATATTAATGATAAAAATAAATATTAATGATAAAAATAAATATTAATGATAAAAATAAATATTAATGATAAAAATAAATAATAATGATAAAAATAAATAATAATGATAAAAATAAATATTAATGATAAAAATAAATAATAATGATAAAAATAAATAATAATGATAAAAATAAATAATAATTATAAAAATAAATAATAATGATAAAAATAAATATTAATGATAAAAATAAATATTAATGATAAAAATAAATATTAATGATAAAAATAAATATTAATGATAAAAATAAATATTAATGATAAAAATAAATATTAATGATAAAAATAAATATTAATGATAAAAATAAATATTAATGATAAAAATGAATATTAATGATAAAAATAAATATTAATGATAAAAATAAATAATAATGATAAAAATAAATAATAATGATAAAAATAAATAATAATGATAAAAATAAATATTAATGATAAAAATAAATATTAATGATAAAAATAAATAATAATGATAAAAATAAATAATAATGATAAAAATAAATAATAATGATAAAAATAAATAATAATGATAAAAATAAATATTAATGATAAAAATAAATACTAATGATAAAAATAAATACTAATGATAAAAATAAATAATAATGATAAAAATAAACAATAACAATCAAAATAAATAATAACGATCAAAATAAATAATGATGATAAAAATAAATAATGATGATAAAAATAAATATTGATGATAAAAATAAATAATGATGATAAAAATAAATATTGATGATAAAAATAAATATTGATGATAAAAATAAATATTAATGATAAAAATAAATATTAATGATAAAAATAAATATTAATGATAAAAATAAATATTAATGATACAAATAATTAATAATGATAAAAATAAATATTAATGATAAAAATAAATATTAATGATAAAAATAAATAATAATGATAAAAATAAATATTAATGATAAAAATAAATATTAATGATAAAAATAAATATTAATGATAAAAATAAATAATGATAAAAATAAATATTAATGATAAAAATAAATATTAATGATACAAAATAAATAATAATGATAAAAATAAATATTAATGATAAAAATAAATATTAATGATAAAAATAAATAATAATGATAAAAATAAATATTAATGATAAAAATAAATAATAATGATAAAAATAAATATAATGATAAAAATAAATATTAATGATAAAAATAAATATTAATGATAAAAATAAATAATAATGATAAAAATAAATAATAATGATAAAAATAAATAATAATGATAAAAATAAATAATAATGATAAAAATAAATAATAACGATCAAAATAAATAATAACGATAAAAATAAATAATAACGATCAAAATAAATAATGATGATAAAAATAAATAATGATAAAAATAAATAATGATGATAAAAATAAATAATGATGAAAAAAATAAATAATGATAAAAAATAAATAATGATGATAAAAATAAATAATGACGATAAAAATAAATATTGATGATAAAAATAAATATTGATAAAAATAAATATTGATGATAAAAATAAATATTGATGATAAAAATAAATATTGATGATAAAAATAAATATTGATGAAAATAAATATTGATGATAAAAATAAATAATAATGATATAAATAAATATTAATGATAAAAATAAATATTAATGATAAAAATAAATAATAATGATAAAAATAAATAATAATGATAAAAATAAATATTAATGATAAAAATAAATATTAATGATAAAAATAAATATTAATGATAGAAATAAATATTAATGATAAAAATAAATATTAATGATAAAAATAAATAATAGTGATAAAAATAAATAATAACGATAAAAATAAATAATAACGATAAAAATAAATAATAATGATAAAAATAAATAATAATGATAAAATAAAAAATAAATAATAGATGATAAAAAATAGAATAATGATGATAAAAATAAACATTGATGATAAAAATAAACATTGATGATAAAAATAAACATTGATGTTAAAAATTAACATTGATAATAAAAATGATAAAAAAAAATATTTTTAAAATATATATATATATATATATATATATATATATATATATATATATATATATATATCTAATATAAAAAAAGAATTTTTAAATATATATATATATATATATATAATATTTAAAAAAAAATTCTTTTATTAGATATATATATATATATATATATATATATAATATATTTATATATATATATATATATATATATATATATATATCTAATATAAAAAAAAATTTTTTTAAATATATATATATATATATATATATATATATATATATATATATATATATATATACATATATATATATACAGATGGGGTGTGACTGATTTGAAAAGGGGCGTGGTTAATGCTTGCATGCCCGGTAGTTGCCAATTTGTCGCTACAATTAATAATTTGGTTTACAGCAATTGCTGTAGACGGCAGTGTAAGGGTTAATAGGCACTGTTTTCTTAATCCTTCCACTATACATGGTGAAGAATAATTTGTTACTGCTCCTCCTTCCCTCAAATAGACTTAGACAGGAAGGAAAAAGGTGTACATCCCTAGTGCTACTTTCAGCCTTTCAGCCCGTTAACCCACCAAAACACACTCACAACACACTCATAACATAACACAACACACTCGCCTTCATCTCTATCCTTGTAGGTTGTCATGTCCTAACACTTCTTACACTGTACCTAACACACTATAATTAACACTCTTGGATGAAAACGAATAATTACGGTGTTTTTTTCTCATTTGTTCGTTGTATTTTCCGTTTTTCTTTGTGTTATGGTTTATTTAGGCTTTACTTTTGGTTTGAATAATTTTTATATATTCTATTCTATGGTTTATATTGGTTTAATTTCATTATTATTGCTTTATTCTATTATTCGATTTAATGATTGACCTTAGAAATAAACATTTTTCATGAAATAAATACGAATCAAATATAATAAATGTTTATGTAGGAAACGTATAGTTGTTTCAAACGATTTTTTTAAAGTATATATAATTGCTTTCCTGTGTATAATAAAAATCTCAATTTTGGTTTTATATATACGTGACCCAGCAGTCAACGCACGGCCGCCACCTAACGGTGCCTGTTGAAACTTCTTGATGTCATTTATTAAGGTTATTTACGCTTAATAGGTAATGTTTTCTTTATATCCAACCACTATTAATGGTGGAGAATAATGTGTTACTGCTCCTCCTCAAAATGACATGTAGAGGAACAGGGAAGGTTTAAAACGAGGAGTCTACTTGCTTGTGTAGAGAAAATAACGAGCAAATAGAAAGAATGTGGGCCAAGGAAGCAGAAATTTCCTTATTGGAACAAGTGAGGGAATGCAGATATCTCTGGGACCACAAGGAACAACTGTATAACAAGCACATCTTGTTTGTTTACAACTTTCGGCCTCTGGCTAGCCGCTAGCGTCTAGTTGGTTGATCCCGCTCGTGTGTAGGCTTTTGCTGAAAATTGACGCTACACCGGGCTGACTGAAAACTAGCTACTAGCAAAACCTGTCGCTTATTGCACCGTGTGAAGGCGCCTTTACTGATGCAAAATAACTGTAGCTTAGATGTATCCAGATGAGAGAATGTCCAGGGGAAGGTGGATGGTTTATGGGTGGCGAGCAGCAGGTTTTAACACAGGATGAAGGAAGATGGAGCTGGCACACCCAATCACCTGATTCACCTCCGCGTGACTCCCCCACCGCCACCGGCCCCTCTCGGTGCCGGCCGGGTGGCCCAACATATCGTATTGGTATGCAAGTACACATACATCATGCATATAGTATTATAGTATATAGTATTAGTATAATATTAGTATAGTAGTATAGTATTGAAGTGTATAGTATTAGGGAGTGTGTATGATATTTGGTCCTGTTTAGTGATACGTCTGGCAATGCGCCTAACGTAACCTCACGTCCTTACTCTTGGTTATTGATACCACACCACACCGCCTCACTCTTAAATCTAATAAAACTGATATCACACCCATCACCTCATATTCATTATTATTATTATTATTATTATTATTACTAGTATCAATAATAATTCCTACATATATGAGGACACACTTCAAATAGAATAGTGAAGCGAGGGGCTGCAGTAGAGGTGTGTATGGTCATAAGATAGCTACAGGAGTAGGTAGGTAGGTTACGTGCAACCAGTGTCAAACTACGGAGGTAGATAGTTTATTTCTTCATTTACATTAGAGAAAGGCTACAGCTACAGATAGTGAACAAATAGCAAGAACACAGAAGCCCGTAAAGCACCACAACCAAAAGAAAAATTACAAGGAAGTACTATTACCTAGTTACCAATCATACCAACGTTATTTTTCTAGTTTACTGAGGACATGCTATCCCCATGGAAGGACAATTCATGCCATATTACCCCAAACTGTAATGTACTATAGTAAGCTTATCAAACTAGTCACTAAACAAGCCCTATCTTTAGCTTGAAAGTATCTCTGGTGATCGAAGTTGATGCGGTGCTATTGGAAGAGTCGGGCGAAGGCTGGAAGGCGGGACAGGACGGGCAGGGAGGTGCGCAACAGCTGTATAATCTTCACTGATGTATCACCACCTATAAACCCCAACAGGAGTGTTAGGGCTTCCCCATACATATTTGTAGTGCTGTTACATAGTTTGATAGGCAATCTCTAGCCATTGAAAATAAATTAGACGCATTTTTACTCAAACAACCACCAACTATGTGGGTCGGATGAAAGGAATAATGAAGCTTATCAGTTCATATTTATCATATCAAACAACATTAAAAAAAGCAATCACCAGTTCCATCACAGCAATTTCATACTGTACACGACACCAAAACTTAGTCTTTCATGTTTATATATATACTAGTCTGGCCTAACCACACTTCAGTTAACCTAACTTATCGACACACCATACTCTCACGTCCTCACCTGTGGTAAAGACGAAGGGTTCAACCATGTTAGGTCCTTGTTCATTGTCTTGGGTCACACCACGAACCTTCACCTCGTACTTGGAGGCGGGGTCAAGGGTCACCAGGCCACTCTCAACGTAGGTCATCCCGCGAGGCTGGTTCGTCACCTCGACGTAGGTGGTGTTCCATTGGTCAGGTGCTGCTCCATCCTGTGTGGGGAGGAGGAGAAGAAGCAAACACACACACACACACACACACACACACACACACACACACACACACACACACACACACACTTGTGGTAACGTACCAGCTTGTCACTTGAATTAACAGGCTGAGGTTGCAAAATTTACACTGATGAGCGAACAGTTACTGTTGTCCTTGAGGTGTGTGACGCGAAAGGATACAACCTTTCACATAGATTGAACTATATAAGTTCTAAACTCTCTACAGAAGGGTAATGATGAACAACCAGGAGGAAACAGATAGAAAGATCTAATACTGACAAGAAAAGGAGAGGCTGGATATTTGAGAGGACACTAGAAAAAATTGTAAAAAAGAATTTGCTTGAACGATACAAAAAAGTACAGTTTTCCCCAAAGAAGCATGGATACTTGGAATGAACTAAAAAAAAAAAATGAGGTGGTAATAGCAAGGAATTTTACCGAACGACTAAACAAATATAGATCCAGAGACAGGACCACACGAGTGTAGCTCAGGCCCTGTATACTATAGCTAGGTAAGTACACACACACACACACACACACACACACACACACACACACACACACACACACACACACACACACACACACACCTTGAGGTATTCCAGCACGTACAGTCGCAGAGGCGCCACACTCTCCAGGGTCCAGGTTACGTTGTAGGTCTGGGAGGATGGAGTTGGTTGAACCTCCAGGACGCGTGCCTCCCCAGGGGCAGCTTTCAAGGTCACAGTGGCTAAGTCCCTCGATACCCCGTTGTGCACGTAACACTGGTATTCCCCGAGGTCATCCGAGACAACTTGTTCAATCTGGAGGAGGCGGGAAAGGGAGTCACTGGAGTTCCTGTAATGACTCGCCTGAATGTACAAATGAGGCAGAGTGGGACTGCTTGACCCTACTGCTAAGGTACATGTATGTATCCTATATAGTACAAAGTGTGAGGTATGGAAAATTGGAGTGTTCAAGCTGTAAAACCGGTTCCTCGTTGTTCAATGGTTAGGTTTCGTCAGTTTGTAGCCATGAAGCTGCACATACGTACACTATGATGTGTATGTATATATGTATGTATGTATGTTTGTATATATGTATATATGTGTGTATGACTTGACTTAACTCTCTCATAACTCCATCACGGTCACCATTACTAATAATTAATGCAAACTTCCCTTCAAAACATTCTTACTTCACATCCTCGCCCGAACGCGTTTCTGTGCGCAAGGTTATCAACGTCAATCTTGCTAAGACACATTACCTGTCATTAATATTTGTGAAACTCATTTCTCATTATTTTCAAAAGAATTCTTCTTCATTCTTTTGATAACATGTCGTCTACCAGCGAAGCAGGAATTTATCAGTCTCTCCCATATCTGTCTGATTCGTGACTACTATGATCCGAAGGTGAGTGTGCGGGTGCAGGGCTCACCTCCAGGTGGTGCTGGCCGGGGGCGGCAAGGAACCTGTGTCTGGCACCCTCCGTCACCATGCCGGTGCTGCGGTACCATGACACCTGCAACGAGGACTGGGCTTAGGTGGGAGGGTTGGTTGGGGACAAACTCTGCCTGGACCTTGGTGATCATTATGGTCTGATTGGTGAGGTGTCGGTACGCTGAGTGGTTTGATCCCTGGGAGCAGCCTTCTCACGGCTACCTTTCTTCCTTCAGATCAATTAATCAGTGTATCAATATACTTACATTACAATGTAGGACTTAACAATCAAGCATAGATCATCAAAGTACGCAGACTACGTTTACATTTTGGGACTAAGGTCAGGATTTCGGGTATTAGGACAAAGGACTGGTACTTGGGCCTGAGATCAAAGTGTTGGGTTCAGACTCACCTGCGGGTCAGGGTAGCCTTCAACCTGACAAGTAAGTCGGGCACGTCGCTCTTCAGTCCTCACCACCACCCTATCCTCGGCTGCCCTCACCGACACGTCTGCAACACCATCACCTCATTCATTACTTGTTCCACCATCACCTCATTCATTACTTGTTCCACCACTCCCATCAACTATATACTCGTATCCGTACTTCACTTACATACAACTTATACACAGATGCAAGTCTATATCTATTTTACTATAACATATAACCCTTTCCGCCCCGCCCCCCGCCCCGCCCCGCCCCGCCCCGCCCTGCCGGCACACACACTGCACGTGAAGGGTGAAGGAGGTGCCCTGGCGCTGCTCTGCCTCTCCGCTTGTCATGCACATGTAGCGTCCAGCGTCATCCCGCCACGCCTCCTTCAATCTCAGCACAGGCCCCTCTCTCAGCACCTGATCCTCTGCGCCCTGCAGGGAACAAGATGGTGGGGTTACCGTTGGCAGCGTTACACACACACACACACACACACACACACACACACACACACACACACACACACACACACACACACACACACACACACACACACACACACGCACCCGCACCCGCACCCGCACACACACACACGCACACACACACACACACACACACACACACACACACACACACACACTTATAATGTATAATGTGCGAACATAGAATGGAAGATTTTCAAAACTTTTTGCTGTGGTACCCTGCATACATAATTTGAAGGCACACAATCATTGATGTGTGGCAATGATTTCAGCTAACCTCACGATACCAGGTGACGGAGGGCTGAGGTGATCCCCGGGTGCGGCAGGCGAAGGTGACGCTGCTACCTTCAGCCACAGTCGTGTTTTTGCTCGGAGGGAAGTACTCCATCACCACCTTCTGGGGTGACTCTGAGTCTGCCGGAGAAAAGGGTCCGTGTCAACCAGTAGTAATACCTTAGATATATATATATATATATATATATATATATATATATATATATATATATATATATATATATATATATATATATATATATATATATTTTTTTTTTTTTTTTTATCTAGGTGTTTACAGCAACAAGTCTAGGACTGTAGAATTAACAGACAAAGAAGGATGCAAATTGTTATTCCCTAAATAAAAGAATGGATTGTAAATATAGTTACTTATGACCGCGTCCAAGGCGGCGGAGGCTCAAGGGGACATGCGCCCCTTGGTTTGAAAGTTTGTCCTTTGCATGAACTAGACAGGAAGATTTAATGTAATTCAGAAAGGTAACGACAGGACAAGACGAGGCATGGACGGCAATGTTACGAGGCTTGACTTACTACAAGCAGGTCTCTATAAAGCACTCACCAGTCACCTCCAACACGTGGGTGACTGACTGGCCCGCCCAGGCTACAGTGCAAGTGTAGGTGCCAATGTCACCATCAGTCAGGTTACTGATGATCAGGTTGGTGCCTTCCGTCGACAGCTTCCCTGAACGCAGGTCCTAAGGGGATCAAAGTTTCAACTGTACACCAAATATAGGAAAGGGAAAATTAAAGGAATCGTCATGATTAAGAAACAGGGAAAGTATTTTACCATTAAGATGTTATATTCTAAATATAAAAAAAGTAACTATTCTGCTCCTGTCTGAATACCTTGCTTTCTTCCTTTCTTTTCCTGGTGGTTACTTAGAGTATATCCATTGATCTTCATGTCCGCCCGTGTTCACGTTTTCAAGACGCTGCCATCACCTTGGGCTGCACTGATGTAACCTAACTGTAAGCACATCCCACTAGGACTGCCTTGGTGCACGTGCCACCTCGACCCTCAGCTACATATCAGTCTGCTTCCTAACCCCATATTGATCACCAACACATATTCTGCCAACACACTTCCATGTACAGGCGTTTACAGGTATTCAGCTGTCCTTGTTTTCTTAACCCTAGCTTCAGGTAAGTTGTGGAGTCCTCACCTGCAGGAACCGCCGCATGGCTACGGGGCGTCGCCTCATTCCATGGATCTGCATCACCAGTTCCCGTGACTGCAGGTTGTCGCCCTTCAACCAAAACACTGATCGCCGCCCTGGAGAGATGGACAAATAGATAGATAGATAGATAGATAGATAGAGAAATAGAGATAGATAGATAAATAGAGATAACTAAAAATTTTCTACTCTGACATCATCAGAAAAAATCATGATAACTGTTAAGTAAAGTTACTCGTCCACCAAGCTGCTGCACTCGCTGCACACTCACCGAGATTGGTGACAGTACAGGGCAGTGTGACGGCCTCTCCGCGGTGAGCATGGTAGCGTCCCGGCGCGGTGAGCAGGCGGGGACCGGGGGGCCTCTGATCATCACTCTGACCTACGGGAGGGTGTGGGTGAAGGACAGCCAGGACAGATGAAAGGCGAAGGGTGAAACGAAGGAGAGTGAAAATGTGGCATAATGAATATATGAAGAAAGAAAAGGTTAAGGCGGAAGTGACAAGGAAGGAAGGGATAAGTCGCTCCTTCCATCAAAAAACTCTAAAGATGTGGTGCATGATTCAGTCCACCGCTAAATTGGTCAATTACGATCTGGTAAGCTCACAAAATACTGGGGCAAGTGCATCAACGTACATACTTAATTTATCTATCATCATAATATCAAACGAAAGTCATAATCTATATCATGACGCTTGGAGATAAGCACTGCAACCGAGCGTCATCGTCATGCAGTGATGGTCGTCTGGCTTTTATGTTGCTAGACACGATTAGACAAGAGTAGCATTAGATTCTAACGTAATGTAAGTACGTACTCTAAGTGGCCGTCTGTACTACCTATGTATGCCTAGGACCACCAAAAAGCCGCGCTACCCATCTTCATCTTGGCTTTGGATAGGGTGGTGCATTGCATTGGAATATCCTTCCACTATCCTGGGACACAGTCACTGCGCTATTCAGGATTTCCCTGTCATCCACCTTGGTGCTGTATAGACAGTACAGTGGTTTACACCCAATGACCTCGGCTGGCGGTGGCTCGCCCCCATCATTCGAACCCAAGCCAACGTCGCCGACCGCTTCTCCTCTGTCGCAATACCAGTACTGTTCTCACTTTCCCCGACCATCGTATCGAACTGTCGTTGTTCCATTGTAAATGACACTGCGGTTATCCTTGTTAAAGTCTGTTAATTGTTTACACTTCCCTTTTCACCTCAAGGATCACCTTGGGATGTTTATATTTATTGACGATATTTTTTTTAGCATCATTAACACTCATCGGAATGCAGTGGATGACGTAAGTGCAACCTGAACCTCGGTACATAAAACCCCAACAATGACGCCAGTGCTTTATATCTTTAATGAGCCAGCATCACCTGCTTCCGCCCCGCCCCGCCCTTCCTCCAAGTGGCGCTGTACTCACCAGCGGCGATCTGCAGCAGAACGCTCACGAGCAGGACGAACGTGAGCATGTCGTTAAAGGTTAACACTGCGTAAATGTTGTTGTGTTCACAGTACTATGAGGGCGTGGCACTGTATCACCGTCTCCCGCTCGGCAAGTAGGGTGTAGGGGCAGGCGGGCAGGCGAGCTAGCTGTGTCTGGGACAGGACAGGGTGCCATGCAACGTGTCGCCGGGAATCGCAACGCCCCTCCCCTCTCCCCCTCAAAGTACCTCAACTATTTTAGTCCCTAAGTGTTGCCGAGCCAAGACCCATATTTGTGACAGCAAATGTAACTCTGAATCTCACTTTGCTGTTTATCTTGTTGTTGCGATAACTTGAAGAGCTAGACTGATCCTCCAAAAAGAACAATTACTTTGACCGGTAATCAACATTGACCACGGACCATCGGAGGAGACACTTGTCACACCAAGTACTCTCACAAACGATACTTATTCACTCAAGTTAATTGAATAAAGTTTTCATATTACTAAGTATGGGATACACAAGTCGCCAACAGACTAGTTATGCAACCTTTACGCTACATCTAGGCCACGGCGCCTCAGGCTTGGCTCCGTGCCCGTCCCTCCCCGTGGGCTATGCAGTAGTGCGCGTACTCTGACGCCTGCATAAATAGTGATGTCGATCCTCCCTGCCTCTACCTGCTCACGTACCATCCTCTTTTTTCTTATATATATATATATGTGTGTGTGTGTGTGTGTGTGTGTGTGTGTGTGTGTGTGTGTGCGCGCGTGTGCGTGTGCGTGTGTGTGTGTGTGTGTGTGTGAGATTATGATCAGCAACCAAAATGATTATGTTACTGCTACTGTACCCATAACTAATGAAAACTCAAACTAAGAAGGAAAAGTTAAGAGCCCGTGTACAAAATGGAATGTCATATTTTAATGTTGATTTGGCAAACATTCTTCATAGAAAATATTGGAACAGAAACACACCTAAAACTCTTCATGTGAAAATATAAAATAAATTGTTCAAAAAATTACAAATACACACATGTAATACAATGGCATAAAACGTGATGCAAGTATCCAACAGGTGTCACTCTTTGTTGCAGTAACTGGATTGGATTAACCATTGAATCGCTAACACAATCGTGGGTGTCACAACCTCAATGTTCATAGTTTCAGATAAAGTAATTGGTTTACACACTTGTTACCAACAAAACTTTGGCCACTAATAACAAAGATAAAGTCTAGAATGACTGTAACACTAACAATGCACGTCACGTCACGTCACGTCACGGCACGATAATAGCAAAACAACTGTTACTTAAGGCCAAAAAAGTCAATCCAAGATATGATTTCACAAGTACATACATCCTCTGTATGATGACATTTCCTGTACACTTAGAGACCTTATGCTTGAACCACCTTCCAATGACACCCACCACCCACCAGCCACCGAGCACAGGACACTACCGTGGCAGACACAAGGATTCATGTTTGGTTCCATTCAAAGTAACAGTATTTATCACTGCCACAAAAAAAAGTAGCATATGTTTCCTTTGTTGCCACTTTAATGTGACTGGTGACTGGCGGCGTGGCTGCCACTGAAAAGTGGCTGGTGCATGTTTGCACTAATGATTTGGAACAAACAATGAAGAAAGACCACTTGTGTTGCCCTATGTTCCATCAAGGACAGAGGCTTCAGCACAATAACATGAATGGAGACATTGTTTATGATTCTTCCACTTACTTTGTGCCACATCTGATATCTTTGAACGAAACTACAAAAAACATTATTCTTTGTAAACCAAGAAATGGTCTGAACTTAGAATTATGCATAATAAACTGGAAGTTATCATGTAATACTTATATACTGATTAAACTCAACCACTTCCATAGTCTTCATACAAATAACAAGAATGCCTCTATACAACCTTTCCAAATCTCTATGAAGAAGTACTTCACATTACCAAAACTATCTTAACCCTCGTCCCCTTTGCATGAGTGACCTGACACGCAGTGTTTGGACGGGGTGGACTTCCTCCTCCTATGAGGGCCTAGAGGCTAAGTGAGAGGAGTGTATCTGTATGTTTGCATGGGTGTGTGTATGCGTGCCTTGTCTTGGCTACCCACCTTAAGGGGGATAATAGCCTGGTATACAGATAGATCTTAGCCAGTAGCCACTTGATTCTAAAGAGAAGGTAGAACTTGATGGAAAATTGTTGATATTCTCCCTGAGCTGTATCATTTTCATCAGTCAAGTAAAACTACACTATAAATGTTCAATTAACAAGTGAATTTGAGTAATGTGCAGCAAAAAGCCTATCTTCTGTAAGGAAATTGATGGCTAATGTCCAACCTGCTTGGGCCTTATTCTAACATTTCCTAATGCATTGTCAAAAGATTATTTAAGTCTCATGGTAACTTCAGAATAGCTTCAGGGTGTTTCTTGTCCCATTGAAGGAAAGTCTTATTGCATTCACCATTACTCCACTAATGTCCATCAGGATAATGGCTGAAAAGATTAGTGGAGTTATGGAGACACATTCATACATATAGTTAGTTAATAAACCTACTATTTCTATGACTACTACTACTTCTACCACTACCTCACAATGACTACTTACTTCTAATCACTGGTGCTTTGATTCAACGAAAGGTTTTGTGTGCAACGATTCAAATAAATAAATCATTGATAATGCAAAACATTCCATTGCTCGTGGTGGTATTTATGGTTCTCTTTGAATAAGAAGAACTATGCAAAAAGAATGATTGATACATACAATGAACATTAAAAATCCCAATGTTAATCTACATTACAATGCTTTCATTTCTACCTCTACTTACACCTCTTCATCTTTTCTGCTTTCTGCTGTCTCCTTCACTGGGCTTACAACTGTCTTTGTCTTCCTCCTCCTCCTCCTCTTCTTCCATTATGTCCTCCAGCTCCTCTCTGTCCTCATAGATTGGGTTCTCCTCCACAACAACAGGCTCAGCTGCAGCTGCCTTCCCTGCCCCACCGTCCTCCACTTTGGAACTCCTCCTAAACTTTCCTTTCACTTTGTTGATAAGGCGAGTCACAAGGGATTCCTTGGCTTCCAGTTTCTTAAGTACTAACCTGGAGTTAAAGAAAACAAAGAAAATTATACTAACTGTCAATAGAACTAGTAGCAATCTTACACCATTAAGTTTATTGAGTCATTTCAATTTCATAATCTTATTTTCAGTCAAGAAACAAAAATTGATAAAAGTGACCTGACGCTCACTCACTTCTTTGTGGTTATGTTATGGATTGGTCCAAATGCAAGGGCCACCACAGTGCAAGCCAGACATATCACATTGTACGGCATGGAGAAGTCTGGAGTGGGAAGGCTCACCAAGAGGGTCTCCGTGTGGATACGCACAAAACTTTGACCATCTTTCACAAGCAGCCTGCAAACAAACACAGCTTGTTACATCAAAAACAAAAAGGTATATCACCTGTATCCTCATCTGATCTAATTCACACAAGGTAAACTGTGTAGCCTCAAGATGGAATAAGGAGTGCAGAGTCCATCACCAAGTGTACTGTTATATACGTCTATAAATGTCTGCTGTATCTCAATATGAATGGAATCTGACTTATTCAACACTTTCTTGATCTTCCCTTCATCCTTTCGTCTTGTGTTTCATTGCTATAAATTATTCTTATAATCTTCTCTTCATTATTTCCACATGATGAAATAATTTCAGTGCTAACATGTTAATAATACCAACATATTCCACTCTTCAGCAGATACAAAAAATACACAAAAATAAGTTGACCTTTAGTTAATCACAGACTTCACTTAGTATTTCCATCTCAATTAGTGACCCAAGTTATTATTAACATTATGTAATACAGTACTTACTTTCCTTTTAGTGTAGACTCATTGAGAGAGTTGACAGATACATTGCGAGGTGATGGAAGGACGGTAGAGACAGTGGCAGCAGGGACATAGAAGCCATGGTTTGCATCAGGAGGATACTCCAGCCATTTGAGAAGAGCACGGTTAAACTCTAAACTTAGTTCTCGTGTGGTCTTTGGTCCTACCTCCAACACTGCCTCATACAGCCAGGGTTGTTCCCGGTCCCGTGCTGTCACCAGCTTGGCCACGTAGACTGTTGGAAGGGAGAATGGTTACTGTCACACTACCACTTGGATCACCACGGAAAGGAGATTTAAAGTGAGGATGATAATAAACTTCTACTATTTTTGATGCTGTCAATGAAAGATGGGCCAATTCACACTTTAAATTCTACACTATATTAAACATTAATGGATCACATGTCAAATTTCATCCGAGAGCCAATATTATTTAGTTTAACTTGATCAGAACACATTGCTATGACATGAAACTTACTTGACTGCAGCTGAGTGGCTGAATGAGAAGTGTGGAGGAACAGGCGCAGGTACCAGGGCACCACCTCCAGGTACACCAGTGTGAGAGGCTCCGTACCAGTGTTAGTGAACTTGACTGTGATGCTTCCTCCTTCCTGTCCATACCCTGAAGGTACATACCAGAAAATCTTAAATAAAAAGTTCTCTGTGATAGCATGTTGAATAGCCATTACCATTATCGTAATTATGTGACAAAGTACATTTTTTTCTTATTTGTTTCTGGATCCCTTAACTCCCCTGTCTGTGTGAAGAATGTGAAAGAAAACACTAAGCAAGGCACATGACGAAAATACCTGTGATGAAGCGAGACACATGTAGGATGGGAGGTGACACCATCCCATATATGTGGTGGTCAGAGTATGTGGCTTCTATGCTGAAGGGGTCTCCGTGGAGTGCCTTGTGGGTGTCATACACAGCCAGGTGGCGCCAGCTGGCCCCACTCCCACTCTCAACCATGTCGTGGGGGGCAGGATCAAGGACAAACTTTTTCATATCCTAAATAAAAAGTCAAATTAATTAACTATTTATGAAAGATGGATAGATGAATGGTTATGAAAAATGTAAATATATGTGCAAATAGTTTCAATGTTCATAGTTTACTTAAGGTTTGGCTTGGGACTAATGGTAAGCATTTTCATGTTCTGAATAGATGTGTATGTATGCATGGGTGTGTGTGTGTGTGTGTGTGTGTGTGTGTGTGTGTGTGTGTGTGTGTGTGTGTGTGTGTGTGTGTGTGTGTGTGTGTGTGAATGTATGTATGTATGTATGTGTGTGTAGGTATGCCTTGTCTCGGCTACCACCTGATGTCACTCTGGCATAAAGATAGAAAAATAGATTTTCCTTTTTGTACTTCTACTTGTATTTTACAATTCCACTTTTGTACTTTTTCTTTTTAAACTAATTCTTATTCACAAATTTTTTTAGTTGCCTATTTACATTGTAATGCTGAAAATCCCTGATAGATGGTTCTCCCTTTCTTACTACAACGTTACCTCATTGTTTGTAATGTCCACGTAGATCCTGGAGATGTCAGCCAGTGGACAGGAGTAGATGAGAGGCACCGAGAAGAGGTGGTGCAGCGTCCAGTCCTGGTAGCCTTCAGGTGAAGTGTCAGGTAGTTGCACCAAGGACAGTGCCTGAACTAACTCCAGCTGGGCATTGTGGCACTCTGCATCCTGACAACACAACAGTACACACACATATCAATAGTGATAAGCTGGAGGGAGGAAAAATTATCTCTAGAATGCAAAACAAGCCTTATGAGGAACGACTAAAGGAGTTTAACTTATTCAGTTTATCCCAACAAGAGCAGACCAAATAGAAGTGTTTAAAATGTTCTGTGGCTTTGACAATATTTGTATAAACGACTGCCTAATTACTGATCTCACAAGCACCACTTGTAACAATGGATTCAAGATCATTGCAAAATGATTCTGATGTTCATTCTTCAGTGCCAACAATTTGTAATGCTGAACACAAACACGGAAATTCTGTCACATACACACACACACTATTTGGTTAAGATGTTTAGAGGAGGAGTGTATGATAAGGGGTCATCTCACCTCACAAGAAGGCCTGAGGTGCAGGGAAAGGCTGTGGTAGTGGGCAGTGTACAGTGGTCCGGGGTGGAGCAGTGCCACCAAGCCACTCTGAAACAAATATAACTTTAGTTTTTCATATTTGTGAATAAGTCTTAGAATCACAAAATTTATTGCTAGACAAAGCAGTCTGCAGCCAAGAATACAGTATTACAAATTCAAATACTAGAGGATGCTGAGTATTCTATTACTTTAAATCAATATTGTGTAATTACGGTAAAAATCAAATGCAAGATAAAGATTAGTTGTGTACTAGCAAAATGGTTTTAAGAAAAATGTCCTTACATATTATGAACACAGATCCAGAAGAGAAATGAAGACAGGACCTTTTTTAATGTAGGGAAAGTGAATAGAATAGTAGGTAAGGGAAGTGATTGGAGGGAAGATGTGACGTGACATGAATGAAAGAGTTATGTATGGGCATAGCATTCCGATTTCTGTCAAAGTTTCTCCCTTACAAGAAACTCTCCTGAGGGTAGCCCAGTGCAAAATAAAATGATGATGATGATGATGGTAACACGATGAAGAATCCTGAGTACTTTCAGGTCACAGTCATGCTCAATACAAGATCTAGGACTGTTTCAATAAAATAAAAAGTAAATCTTGTGAATGAATAGAAAAGGAGCAAGGAAGCCAAACAAAAGGAGTACAGTTGGGAGTGAAGGCAGGAGGAGGGATGCTAACACTCCACACTACCTGTGCATCACAAGGCAGCAGCTTCTTCCAAGGGGTGAGGTTCTCGGTGCACACATTCTCCCGAGGCAGAGCAGCATAACGCATGTATGATGAATTACCAGCATACCTTCAAGGGAGTTCATAATTAGATAAAGGAATACAATGTGGTGGAAATAAAACCTAAAGATTTTTTACTAGGCAGGATGGTAAGACTATTTTGGGGATTTACTTTTATATGTGTATGACTTATTCAAATGAGGATAATTTAGCATATTTTGGGGATAACGATAGTCCATCTGATATATATAAATTCAGAAGTCTCAGTGAAAACCTGACAGAAGAACCAAATGGAGTTGGAGAGGAAATCCTTGAAATGAAGTTAATCAACTTAATCCAGATGGAATCTAACTCACAGTATTAGTGTTCCTTCTATACAACCCTTAGCAAGAAGTTCTGGTGAACAAAGTAAGCATGAAAATAAAGTAGCACTGAGGTGTATGAAAGTCAGCACACCCTTATTACAGGACTTGTACTGTGAGTGCCTCACCAGGAGTCAGCCACACCCTGTGGCCGATAGCTGAGTTCCGGGGAGACAGTGTTGGTGGAATCAATGAAGTTGAGTGAGGCACAGATGAGGCCACTCAGAGCATTGACTAAGTCCCTCCAGGTCTGGTCCAAACTGAGGAAGAAAACGAAAACACTTTCTGCTTGAAAATAAATGGTTGTGTGAGAGCTTTGGTGTGGCCTTACAATATATTTTTGTGCAAAACATTGTGATGGCCACAGGACACCATATACTAGTCACCACTTGTTTGCCTTATTCAAATGAAACCAAATGTAGTAGTTAAACTTCATAATAGTGATAAGCACAAACAATAACTGTGGGTGTTCATAAATTAGAATATATCCTTGCATCCACCACACTGAAACATGAAACTTACTCATCTGTGGTGGGTGTAAACCAGACCCAAAGCTGGGCCCCTGGGGGAGCATCCACCACTGGGTAGCCCCACTTACGATGCCGCCACAGCCCCTGGGTTAGACTGAGGTGCAGCTCCCGCACATGATAACGCTCCACTACTTCCCCAAGAGCACGAGGGAAAAGGTCATAGTGGGCAAACTCTGGAAAGGAAAGCAATTGATTAAAAAAAAAATATATATATATATATATATAGTATATTCCTCAATAAAATGTCTAATGAATAAAAACAAAGATGTCTTGCTAATGATCCTACTGCAAGAACAAGCATTGGCTTCTTTGTATAATTATATGCATCCAAGTGTCCTTTTGGCAGGAAAATACTGTTCCTAAACCCATTCTTAACTCCATGAACACATTACTTCCTCTCATACAGGTGATCCTATGACACACCTGCCTTTCACAGCCCTCTCTTATTTCTCCTTCCATCTCCATAGCAGTGTTCCCAAATACTTAGATTCTTTCCTCCATTCTTTCTCCTCTTAAAACTACCTCACACCCTACTGCTGGCACACTCACCCTATAAAGTATAGTAAAGTCAACCACCTCTACTTCCTTCCTTTCAAAAACAATCACCTTACTTTTCCCAGCATTCACTTTTAGCTTCATTTTTCTTGGAAGGAACTGAGAAACAAGAGCTTTGCCACAGAAATTAATCCGAAAATCAGTCGAATCATGATAAGAAAAAAATTTCTTCAAAAATTACTCAAGAACCTCAACCTCTTTATGCGCATTAACCGTAGTCTAGTCAATGTTAAATGTTAGGTTAATATTTTCCTTCCTCCTCCCATGACCCCGCAGCCTCCCAATGACCCCACAGTCTCCCATGACCTCACAGCCTCGCACTCACCAAAGTCACGGTAGTTGTGGATGGCCTCGCTGACCTCCGGTGATGACCAGGTCGTAGTGAACTCAAAGTGGGAGTGTATGTGACCAGAAGGCAGAGGACGTAACAATAACTCCTCCGTAAACTTATTATCTGCTGCCACCACACTCCACACAGCTAACCACACACAACACGCCGCCACAGGGTTAAACAGTCGTATATTCATGGTAACTGTGTAATGGTAATTGTTACATCCAATGCTGGTATTAATGTGACCGGTAACAACACGTATTTCACTCCCGATTTATAGTCTCGCTTTTATTTTTTGTTTTCTAATTCCTGTTATCTTGCGGCTCACTAGGTATTCACTTCACCTTTTCTCTTCTTCTTCTTGATAATTTAATGTTCCTTTTCTCTTCTTCGTTTTGGTAATTTAATGTTCTTATTTTCTCTCCCTTCCAAGTCCAATCCTATGTTTATTGTTTACGCTAAGGTAGGATTCCTATAAATGTAATTGTTCGGCTACTTCGGTGATTAATATTTGCAATACAAAAACTATACCATGAAAATTAAGTTGTAATTACGAGGAGAAACATATTTGTAAATTATAAGAACACATGAATATTTCCGAGTTGGAATGTAAGCACGTCACCGCCAGTCATTAGTAGGTATAATTATGGAAACTATTAGTTGTAGACACTATATATGTAACCCTCGCAGTGATGAGGTAATCCTAATAGTCATTGATTAGACGTGCAGCTCAACAAGGCACAAACAAACACAAATTACTGTCATAATATGTAATTACCAACACCTTGACAACCATCGTTCGCGCCCAATTTTGTTCCGTTGTGCATGTGGTTATTAATATATCTTTTAATAAGTCAATTGACCAGTCATATAGTAGAACATTTAGTCAATATACATATTTGCTGAATTCTGAATTAGGTGATAAAATAAATAATTAAATAAATGTGTCAATGGTTGTTGTCTGCGTTAGTAACAGTCGGTGTCAAAGGGAACAGGTTCAAATATTAGTATGCACACCATAATGATTATACTTTATCAATAAAGACTCTGCATAATACCAAGGGTGATATGACATTTAAAAGCCACGGCACCACAGTTAGTACTAGTAGAGGCTAGCCGTGGTTAGTAGTAAGGACTAATTTCGCCTAATTTACACCTTTGATGCGTTTTAATAAGTTGAATTATAAAACAACCCTCAGGACAAAGCATTGGCATTGCGTCATGGGCCTAGGGAGTGGAGGCAAGAATCAGCTGTTAAATGCCTCAGGGGATAACAAGCCAAGAACTTAATTGTTGGTGGTAGTAAAGGGTAGGGCGGGATTACTCTTTATAACGGTGCTTTTATGTTGTGTTACTAACTTATTATCTATGTGCGCCCAAATACCTGTGAAATGAGTGTAAGATAAAGGTGTTGTAGTGGTTAATAATTAGTAGTGTGTTGAACATTAGTTTGTTTAGGTGGGTGAGGGTGAGCCTGGCTGGGGCGGCCTCGAACACACACGGGTAAGTGGGTACTGTTAGAACCACACCATTACTACACTACACTACACACTCCCTTGCACGTACTGTTTACCTTAGCCAGTGTTATTATTGTGGATTATATTGGTGGAAAACATAAGCTTGTGTGTTCTTAGAGATACAAGATAACGGCAGCTGTGTGTTGAGGCCTTGACGCCCCGCCGCTGGGCCTGGCAGGGTGAGGTGACTGGTCTTCACCTTGTATACCCGGCCGTGTGTTGCTGTGGGATTTGTGACAGGAAGTTTTGGTGTAACAAACATTTTTCCATCTGTACAACGATTACAGGTTGTGGTTGTTATTATGTTAGTGTATAATTGAAAGTGAAGCCCAGTTTAGAGGGAATCATTAACCAGTTTTATTGAAGGTTATTTGTATAGGAACATAAGGGGTTGAGTTATTTATATATATACTTGTGAATGGTACAGTCAAGTCAGAATACATAGTACTATCTTTGTGTTACAAGCATGTGGATTTTCATGTAACTAACGTGTTTATTTTGTGACACTCCCTAGTGGGTTCAAGTATCTACCTTCAGGTAAACAACACTCATGATAAAATGTTTTATTCATACAAAAAAGTGCAGTAATGCTTTAAAGTGAGATTTGTATAAAATATTAATATGAAACATTGGTATTTTTTTATCGTCTAATATTATATGCAATATCTAATGTAATTACTGTTATACCTTCTCCTTGGAACTCCCTCAAGAGTGTGGTCATGACAGGAGAGTACTTATTTGATTTGTTTCTGTCCATAAACTCTACTTAAGCACACTTAGACCCTTTTAACTTCCTATCTTTCCCCTGTCAGGTATTCCAACATTGCTGGTAAAATCACAGAATCACGGCTTGTTATGTGGTTTGCTTCTCCACCTTTTGATGGCCAGTTAATTGCCTCCATGAACCTGTTTAAATATTTTTCTAATCATGCTTTGTTGGTAATATTTTGTAGATGTCAAATTACGTACTAAGTGGATTTTCATTTACATGTACCGCTTCCTGTAACAGAGAATATTGCCTCTGCAGGTGATCATGTCTGAGACGGAGGGAGCGGTGAAGGCGGCACCAGTCCCCGTGAGTGAGGCGGCACAACCACAGACCAAGAAGCGAAGAGCCTCTGAGAATGGCCTTCATGCACTTCAAAAGAATGGCTCGGTGGAGAAGGAGAAAAGTTTGGATGAGAGTTATTTTGCGTAAGTACCCATTTATTTAGTATAGGAGGGTAGGGTCAGGGGTGGGAATTCCATTTTACTTATTTATTTTAAAAAGATGTCATGCTTGGCCAGAGGTGTAAAACTAGAGCAGCTTGTATGTATGGGTGTAGATATAAGACTCAGTTATGTGTGATTGGCAATATGGTTTAGCTAAGAAGGAATTATATATTTTCCTCAAATTTCTGAGTTTTCCTTTTTAGAAAATTATAATGTTGAACTGTAAAAAATAACTAAATACTATATGTATACGTATAATGCTGATAATATATACGTATGATGTATAAAAATTAAATTAGGTAAGAACACACATACACACTCACACAAAAAGTATACTGATTTTTGTATAGGCAGCCGAGCCTTATCATGCATTTATATGTACATGAACCTTGTCCTGCATTCCTCAGGTCGTATTCTGACATTGAACTTCACCGCACCATGATAGAGGACAGTGTGCGCACCAATGCCTACCAACAGGCGATATTCCAGAACATGGAGGAAGATATCCGTGGCAAGGTGGTGGTGGATGTGGGGTGTGGCACCGGCATCCTAAGTATGTTCTGTGCTCAAGCGGGGGCCAAGAAGGTGTATGCTATTGATGCCTCAAAAATTGCAATTCATGCCAAGCAGCTGATAGAAGCAAATGGTTACAGCAATGTCATAACAGGTAAAATATTATGTTTATTATAGTTTTATGATATATGCTTCCAGAACATTAGTTGGTGTTCTTATGGATATATTTTTAGAATGCAATGAAATTATATAAATACTATTATACTTAACACATTAAAATGGTGGACTTGTATTGCAGTGTTTCAGGGAAAGGCAGAGGAGGTGGAGCTTCCAGAGAAAGTTGATGTTATTGTTAGTGAGTGGATGGGTTATATGCTTCTTTATGAGACCATGCTGCCTTCTGTCCTGTACGTGAGGGATAAATGGCTCAAGCCGGTGAGTGCCTTACAAGGATGTGTGACAGTAGGGCAAGTGGAGGATGTTTGGTTGTGTTGTAATAACTGTTCATATCCATTGTATTGGCATCTGTTGTTAGCTATTCACTCATGACCTTGGGATGTAGAGCTTCTGTATTGTTCAGGTTGTCATTTATTTACTTATAGGTATTTATAGTTGTTTTTTATATAAGTATATTCAATCATATGTCATAATTTTCTTGGTCCCAATAACTCCTAAAAGTAAAGATTGATAATTGGTGTGAGTGTTTTTCGAGTGTCGCCCTAATGTGTTTGCTGGGTGGACAGGGTGGCAAGATGTATCCTGAGCGGGCTGTGCTGCACCTGGCTCTTGGTGAAGCCCAGTGGATCACCAAGTATGAAGAAGGAACCTATGACTTCTGGGTCTCCCTCAACCATGTGTACAATCTGGACATGTCCCTTCTGGCTGACCATGCTGTTGCCCGCTACAAAGGTGACACATCTCAAACAACAGTGAAATGATTACAACAAGTAAAAGTGTTTATTATTTACTTTGTTAATTTTATGTTCTTTTTTTCCTTTCATATTTAAGACATGTACTCCTTCCGAGTTTGGTTAAGTTTTGGTGCCACTTCAAGTTTGTTTGTGTTACAGATGTGGTCCACGTTCACATGGTGGCTCAGGAGGATGTGCTCAGCTTACCTACGCCCATCTGTGACCTTGACCTCACTACCATCACACCTGAAGATCTGAGGACCATCTCCAGACCCTTCTCCCTCTACAGCATGGGGTCTCGGCAGCTGAACTGTGTTGTGTTGTGGTTTGATGTGTGGTTCCCCGGGGGCCACAAACTGTCTACTTCCCCTGACAATGAGGACACACATTGGCAGAACACTGTGTTGCCCCTTGCCACAGTGCAGATGCAGCAGGACACCAAGGTGGGAGGGGAACTCACTATCACACAGGACCTCTCAAATCATCGGTTTCTCAATGTGGATTTCACGTACCGGGTGGACAAAGGTGAGGAAGTCACCCGCTGCTTTAAGATGGACGACAATTGCAATGACAATGACTTTTGAGTGCAAGCTAATTGGTCCTCCCCAAAAAGTAGATTTTCATGTTACAGAAAAGTTAGACAAGGTGGATGAAATCATGATTAGGTGGTCATGGAAGGGAAGGAATGCACCTCTTGGTGGGGCAGTCCAAGACTTGGCTCAGAACTCAAAGGTGTTGAAAACTCTCTATGAGATATTGATATAGAGCTGGTGGTGTAAAACTTTTGCCTCTTGATGCCACTTATATTAGTATTTAAGACTAATTATTCCTCCATCTGCTAAAGAGGTAATACTAATGATTGAGTAATGGAAAGCTTCAGGCAGAAGTAGTAGAAACATCTGATCTCGCTTCCAAAGAATTTGTACTTACTATAAAATGTTCTGTGATTCCTGCCTTTGTTAAGGTAAGTTCAGGTGTTATATAGGTCTTGTGGTCTTTCACTGAAGTACAACACTTCTTTTGCAAGAAAACAGAAATCTTGAGCAGTCATCTAAGATGTACACAAGTCAAGAGGTAAAGTTACAAGTACAAATCACTTGTATGATATCACAAGAAATGCCTTAAACTTGCTTCTTTCAGATCATGTCAAGATTATGTGTGTGTAGCTAATTATATCCAAGAGTCATACTACCTAAACACTTTGCCGTCCATGCATGTTATATCAGGAGTGATGGAGAGTGAGTTGAGCAGCGATGAGTGTGTATATCCACCTGATGTGCACACTAAACTGCTGCCTCAATACAGTGCTCATCATAAACATTGGCGCCAGAGACCACGGTATCCGTTTGAAGGATCAAAATGCGTGCGCTTTCCTTGACGGGCATCGGGTGCTTTGAATTAAATTATTACACATCTGGCATCTCAGCCTGGGTGTCGGGCATCTTGCAAAGGCGGTAAGAAGCTATAGGTGCCTGTCAATCACTCTGACTGGTGGGCACTTTGTTTCTGTCCTCCTGCACCACCTCCCCAGAATAGCTTGCAGTTAGTCTGCTGTTTAGCTGTTTTCCTGGATAATGGTGCGCTACCAGATCTTGTCACGGGATGGCATCGCAGCCATCTCGGCTCTCCACAGGGCTGGAGACTCCACACGGGCTATCTCTGACCAGACGGGTGTCAGCTGGCAATGACCCGTGAAGCGTATGGCTGAACTCGGCAGCAATAAAATACCCGCCAAGAAGAAACCACCAGGAAACACCCGCAAAACTTCCCTGCGAACCCTGAGAGTGGTACACTTTAAAATCGAACGCAATCCACGAGTATTGGCCAGGAAAATCAGGGAAGACAACTTGGAATTGCTGAGTAATGTGTCTATGAGGACATTATCGCGCCGCATCCACGACGTGGTGTGGGAGAGGGTTGCGACAATGTTTATGACAAGCACTGTACATCATGTACCATAAAAACAGATATATAGAGCTAACTAACCTGCTCAAAAGAAAACAATGATATAGCAACTTTAAAGATTTGGATTGCAAATCAACACATAATGATGATTGAGGAGAAAATTCTATTATACATACATTCATTCCACATTTTCTGGAACATTTCTGAATTACTACTTCTCCATTATGTTGGTGTTGCATATATTGCAATTTCTTTTCATAGGATTATAGTATAAATACAGAAACATGTACACCAAAGCTTTGTTATATGCGGGAGATATATTCCATGAAATTGGCACATAGTATGAAAATGCATAATGTGAATAATTATTCAAATGGAGAAAATAGGAAATATTATAGAGGGCTTCCTATATTTGATTTATTTATAATTTATGCACATTTTCCTACCAGTATGACACAAAGTGAGTACCACATGGCAACATTCATATTATATTTGATCCGTTTAAGGTAATGTGTTTTTAAGTGAAAGAGGATGATGAGTGGCGAGGAATGGGAGATGACGGAGCAAAGTTGTAGGTTGAATCGCCTCTACACTAAGCTGTGTGAGAGATAAATGAGGTGTGGGTGGGTAAGGCTGTGACTTTTCACACACCACATCCTCTTAATCAAGGAGGACAGTCACTGCTCAATCAACAGTGAACACTTTGCAGCTTGAGTGGGGGCGTGAACCTCAGTCTGCTGACTGACACACTGGGATGTTTCCACTGAGCTAGCGAGCAGTGTGTGTATGCACGCATGAATGAAAGAGTGCATTCCCTGAATTCATGGAAGACTTCAGGAAGCATCATTCACTCCAACTGTGGCCCTCACTCACCACCATGACACTTTTCAAAACTAAATATTGACGTACTTAGATATCTCGATCTTTCTACAAACCCAGCTAATATCCTACTTATGAGGTGGTAGTCAAGAGGCATTACCCTCCCCTCCCCCTCTGCACCTTGTCTTTATGTAAGCGAGAATACAGAGGAGGGGCTTCCCAAACCCCTTGAGTTTTGATCCGATATAAAATGGTGCGAGACTGACACTCTTGTACCCTCATGATATGGTGAGTATTGGTCCCTACTTCTCAAGACACACACAGGCAAAGATGTGAGGGAATGCAGGTGAATGTATGGATGAAACAACATATAACAAGGCTCTGGTGTATCTGTATTGATGTATTCTCACAGAAATACCTATATAGTGTGTGTGTGGGTGTGTATGTTTGTGTGTGTGTATGTGTGTGTGTGTGTGTGAGATGATAGTAGTCAGTAATATCATCCAGCATAACTTATTAGTAGTCTGATGTGCAGGTAATAGTAAAAACTGTTAGTTCTTGACATTTATGATATTGTTAATACTGTTGATCTGTGTTCACCTGGTGTTCTCAGGGTCATTCAAGGTACATCACGGGGGAGAGATTTGGAAACTGTTTGCAGAGTTTAATTAGTTTATGATTTTTACCAAAATTGTATGTAGTATTCAATTTTGATGAAACAAAGCCTTTTGAAATTTAATATGTTAATCTTTAAACATATTAGTAACACACAATTCTAAGTGTTTTGGCAAATATGAGTATGATTTTCCATTTGTATATAAATTTAGCTATTATTCTAATTGCAAACTTTTCACTGAATATGCCATTTTAACCTGTTGCCAAATTCATTACATACTTCCATTGTAGTATGCTATTGCACAAAATTACCTTTAAAAAACACATCTAGTTTCAGAGGAATTGAATATTAGGGGAGGAAAAAATTTATTTTGTTTCATAATAAGAGAGTTCACTATAGAGGCAGTGTTTGTGTGACTGTAGTGATCATCCTCTTAGGTCATGTAATATGGTTTGGGGCTTTTGTTATGATTTTCTTTGTAAATATGGTCAGCCTGTTTTCATTTGTGTAATACAAGATAAATTCCAACATACTAATGTATACTTCTATTAAAGTGAAATCATTGTGTGGTTGATACGCAGCTTTAGGTACTATAATGTGCTTTGTCAGAGAGAAGAGAGAAAAACTTGAATTCAACATACAAGTAGCTTGCATCAAGCAAGTGTTAAATGTTAGGTTATAGCAATGTAACTAATTCAGAATTTTAAAAATGTTCTTGATATGTGAGTTAGTGAGCGTAGCCTTTTTGAATATGTGTGTGTAGTAATTGGTTGCATGTTAATATTACAGCTTTGTAGCTTCAAATACTTATGATATAATAACCCTTTTGTTTTCTGATATGTTTTTAAACCCTCCTCATTTTCTAATGACAATTATATCCTTGTATTTCACATCTTTCATTGCATTGTTCAGAATTTATATATTTTTTGTAATTTTGTAAATGGCGCCAGGTCCAATAGTGGTTGGGTCACCTGGAGAGAATATGAGAGAATAACGGAGGAAATGAATATACCTATGACGAAAGTAGACGAGAAAGGACAAAATATTATGTCAATAGAAAAAGAAGAGAAAGATTTGGGAGTGGTAATACAGGACACCTTATGACCAGAGAAACATACAAATAAAATTTGGTGACACATTCAGGATGCTAAGAAATATACGGATGGCTTTTCACTTTCTAGATAAAGATATGATGAGAAATATTATAACTACAATGATTAGACCAAAACTGGAATATACAGAGGTAATATGGTCCCCTCACAAGAAAAAACATGTGTTGAAATTGGAAAGAATACAGAATAGCAACTAAGATGGTGCCGGCTTTGGAAGCCCTAACATATGAGGAAAGATTAAAAGAAATGCGTCTAACAACACTAAAAGAAAGAAAGAGAGAGGAGACTTGATTACGATATATAAATTGATTAACAACCTGGAGGAAACAAAGGTTAAATAATGAAAAGAAAAGGAGAGGCTAGATATTTGAGAGAGGACAAGAAAAATTTCCATGAAAGGAATTTGCTTGAAAGACCAAACCGTACAGCTTTCCCCAGAAAAATATAGATACTTGGAATGGACTGAAAGAAGAGATGATAATGGCAAAGAATTTACAACTACTGAAGGAAAAACGGAACAAACATAGATACGGAGACAGGACCACACAAGTGTAGCTAAGGCCCTGTATACTACAACTAGGTAAATACACTTAAGAACATAAGAAATGAGGAGACTGCAAGAGGCCAGTTAATGACCTACACGAGGCAGCTCCTTGCCCCTCACCCTTGGAATAATCCAATATTTAGCCATCCCACCTGTCATCCCTATCCTTACACTTATTCATTACAATGTCAGCATGGCACTAGATGAAATGAAAAATTTGAATGATAGAATTTAGGAGAAAAAAGCTGATAAATGTAGAAAACTAAGATGAAGCAATAGTGATATAGAATAGGTGCAGTGTGTGTGGTAAATGGGTACATGAACAAAGTAACATTGGAAGATAGGATAGGAGCAACTAATAACATAACATTTGGAAAGGGTTCAGGGATAGATGACATTACAGTTGAAATGCTGAAATTTTGACGTGATTAGGTACCTGTAGATTGGATAAAAGCCAATATGATTCCATTGTATAAAGGAAAAGGAGACACTACACATGGGATCTTAGTAGAATTACCTTATTGAGTATACAGGGAAAGGTTTATAGCAGAATTATAATTGAGTGAAGAATATTACAAATGGCAATTACCACCTATATTTATCTTGAGCTTTGAGGGTGTTTTACTTTGCAAATTTTTTTAGCACATGAGATGCATTTTTTCACTCTAAAAGTCTCAGAAAATCCGGCTGTGCCTTAACGCCCAAGGTCGCACTTTGGATCACTGCCAATTATTAGTTCCAGTGTTGCAGCATCACTAAACTTAATTGACATCCAAACATCTGCTTCCAAATGTTTTCCAGGTAACTTTGGTAGTTAGTGAATATGGGGCTGCAAGAATACTATCACCCTATTCCCTGCGTGTCGTTAAAGGCGACCAAAAGGGACAGAGGGAGGGGTCTGGGATGCCCCTCCTCTGTATTCTCCCTCAAAAAAAAGGCCAGGTGCCTCTATATACAGTGCTCGGCTCATGGCCTAAAGGTTGTGAGTTTGATCTTGGCTCATGACAGCTTCTTGTTGAGAATAATAGCACTCTTGTTAATGCTAGCAGAGCTATATAGTCTATAGATACCTAGCCTTATCTTGCCTAATCCCCTTTAAAGGGAATATAAGCAAGGTATAGAGATAGATGGAGACACTGGTAAGCTCTGGAACTCTCTTCCTTTGTCTGTTTTTCCACCTGCCTATGACTTAAACTCTTTCAAAAGAGGAGTGTCAAGACACCTAATGTTATACGAACTCCACCCCTTACTTTATTCCTCCTACTGTCCTCTTTGCAGGGTCTGGCGACAAGCAGGATTTTTTTTTTACGTTTTAGTTTTCCCTTGGCCAGTGCCCTTTTGATGTAAAAAAAAAAAAAAGATTGCTAAAATCAACTCTAAACAATCAATGGCAATGTTTCCTTTGAATGTTGATTTTTGTGGATCAGATGACAGGTTGTGTACATAAGTATCAGGCCACTGGATCACTATTATCATTAACAAGACAGATAGATCCATTCTAATGAACCACATCATCATAACTTTGCCTCAAGCGTAATCAACAATATATTATTTGTTATCATTTCAGAAATTTGAATTAAAAAAAATTTAGATACATGTTCGCCATTTACTTCAAATAATTTCATATCATCCACTATGCATTCTGATTTGACTAAAAAGTTGGTGACAACTTTACCCCATGAAGACGATCATGTTCGTCTGACTGATTCAGACGCAAAAGGAAGACAGAACGAGAAAAAAAACGTTGAGACTGTCAACATTGACAGAAAAAGTACTAGTGTCACACTAGCACTTTTTCCGTCAATGTTGACGGTTCCAAGGTGCTGCCTTCTCAACACTACTTCAAAACATACTGTATACAGTTTATATGCCTTCATTCAGAACTAAGCTATGATTAAAATTTCAATAATGTATGTTCTTCACTCACTGATTATATACACACATACATACATACAAATGTACATACGTACTTACCAGATGGTTTACTCTTTACTAAGCATTTTCTAACTTCATTTTATAATGGTCTTATGGAGGACATTTCCTGCTCCTGTTGCACACAACTATTTGGTATTATTATTTTCATGTGTCTCCTTGTATGATTTGCAACCATTCTGGGATATAATTGTGCATTTAAGGAACACATAATTTTTTCAATGGGGATGTAATATTTTTTTTAGTTTTATTGGACCACTCTTGCCCAGTTATTGTGTTACATTGCAAGATAAGGAAGATGAACTATTACCACTGATCTAACAGTAACCAAACAGTACGGGTGTGGTAATAGTAAACTATATAATGTAATTGTTGATAACTGTGCACCATATTTCATGCTTCACATACTCAATTTCCAATAAGTGTAATACACATTCAACTCCCTTAAAGTATGTTGTCAAATACCACAGTGTTGTATAATATGACTATCATTATGTAGTCATAATGTCATAATCCTCTCTGTGAGGTGGTTGTGTACTGTATGTAATCTGAATGTGAGGAATGAGTACAGATGTGTTCATAGCAGAGTGCCATGTTAGTGTGAAGTTTAAGTGTATCTACAATAGTATTACTTGTCTTCCTTCAGTCAGTTCATAGAGAGTGTATTTATGCAATAAAAGGGAAAATCATTTACTGAAGACATCTTTTTGCCCAAAACCATGTCTCGTCAGCTGTATTTCAAAAATTGATTTCATGATTTCATTGATGTATAATTTTGTTAGCCCTGTGGTGGGGGCTATAAGAATTTTACCACTGTCATCCATGCGGTTCATAAGATGACAAAAGGGACAGTGAGGAGTCTAGGAAGCCCTTCCTCTGTATATCCTCCTATGAAAAGGCAAGGCACAGAGAGGGAGGGGAGAGTAATGTCTCCATGAACCCTGGTGTGCCTTGTCTTGGCTACCCTCCTTTAAGAGGATAACAGCCTGGTATATAGATAGATAGATAATTTTGTTGACAAGAAATGTTAGCTGGAGGTACTTTATACTAGGCTGGGAAATGCAAGTACAGCACCATTGAAAATAGGCTTGTGGAAAGTGAGAAATTAATTAATAAAAACGTAGTTAAGAGTTTTACATGACCAACGACTTCAGTAAAATGTTTTAAAAATATATGGATGAAAATATCAAAATACCATTAACTGTTAAACAAATTTACATATTATATATAGATATATACACATTACACATTTTAACATTCTAGACACTATTTGTGCATAATATTCTATATTTTACACACTGGAAGACAACATTGGGATTAGGGAGATGGTTAACTGCAGCCAAACAACATCAAATAGTTAACAATGAAATGATTCACTCACACAACGTCAACAAAGTTAATATATCTTTTCTTTATACTTTGTCATATTAATATTATATAAGTAACAAATTCTAAACCATAAAAGACAAGTCACCCAATAACTATGCACAATGATACGATTAATGTTGAAATAATGACTTCAATTAAGTACATATTTATAAGTATCCTGCCATAATTCAAGGCAATTAATCTGTTTTAAGTTGACACGGACTGACAGATTGGGTTCAAGAATAGCTGAGTCTGCTGCCACTGCCGAGTGAAAACTTGTGTTCAAAAGGCAGTTGAATGAGTTATCACTGTTACACTATTGCAGATTATTCCATGCATGTAGTTCATCAGCTCACCAACCCCATCGTTGTACCATTATGTTCTCCACAACACAATATTCTGTTTTGGAATGTTAACTCTCCATAATCACCACAACCTACCTTACCCCACTTCAATTAGACTGATTATTAACAACACTACAACAAAAGGCTACAACAGGTTTTAATTACAATACTAAAACTGACATCTGAAAATAACATCAATTAGTTATTAACATCCACAGAGTTACATAGTATAACATCTTTACTCACAGTCTGAAATGGACACCCACATCACAACAGTTAACTTGCAACCTTATCGGCAACACAACCTGTCAGTACTTGAATGTTACCTGTGATTGTGGACTGTACAAACTGATCAGGTTCTTGGTGTGCTCTGCTGTGCGTCTTTCTCCAGCTGCTTCCCCAAGTATTCCCTGGAAATGGAAAAGAATTAGATGTTATTATTTTTGTACGAATTACATTTAGCAAACACATGTAAGGTGGAGTCTACAAAAGCAGGAAGGAAAGAAGGATTCAGAACATAAATTATAACACCTTTCTTTCTATCTATCTATATTTGATGTCTCCATTTGTTCATCTCCTTGCATGTTCTAATCCTATCTTTCTCCTTTCTCCTTTTCCTATCACATACTCTAACACTCTCCCCCCATTTCACTAGACGTCTTCCTTTTACATCAACTGCATATATCATATTTATACGTATATCAATCTAGTTATCTCACTTTCTGCCATTTTTTCTGTAGCCAAACCACTTTATTGTGCTATGTTTGACTCCTTCATGCACTCTACATAGCATTCCTTCCCCTTTACTTACCATACCAATATTGTTATACACACCAAACACGTACATAAAAACAGATCCTCTTTCATACATTTACGAACATTTATCCATAAGAGGATAATGAACATATCAAACTATTCTTTACACATTAGGAACCATCAAATAAGTCTTTTCCATGGAGTGAATTTCCATTTAAGAGCCATGAGACCCGTATCCTTACCAGTTGTGCACCATGAGTTTCTGTACAGCCAGCAGTGCCTCGTAGCGTACACTGGGGTCCTGGTGTGTCAAGTGTTGCATCACCCACTGCTTCCCTCCCAGCTGCTCCAACACCCTGCAACAATGATATCACTTAACACCTTTATTCTTGCATACAACACTAAGCTTGTTGTAGAACACAGATATGAGAAACACTGTCGATGCTTTATATTGACTATTTATATTTTCAGAATATTAAAAGTTGTCTATGCTTGCCCAACAAAACAAGAATTAATAAAAATATTCCTACCAGTGGTTTCAAGTTGGAAATGTATGTAACTATATATATAAGGCATGAATATTGTGATTCAAACTGAAATATGGATGAGCAGTGGCACAGCAGGAGGTAACCTAACAAGTGTGGAGCTGAGAAGGAGACTTAGAACTGAATGTTGAATGGCCATGTAGTGGGAAAGGATCAGAATAACTTAAAGCATGATATATTTCCAGCAATAGATCCTCACAAAAATAATATCTTGAGGAATTAATAAACCAAAGAAGTGGACACAGACAAGCATCCCTGAGTTCCCATAGCAAGGATACTGATACTCTTAAATAAGTAGACAGACAAGCATCCCTAACCTCTTTCCCCGGTGGTAGTGACGTGTGTACTCTCCAATGTCATGACACGCCACTGAGAGGACCATCACGTCTTTGCTGGTCTCAAGGAGGTTAATGAGGATCTTCAACAGTTCATAGTTCTTCTCATTGAGGCGACCTGCATTCTCCCGCCAGAACTTTTCACTTTTGTGCACCGGGGACCATTCCATGCGGCCAGACTTCACCTCGGAACAATACTCTTCAAAGGAGCTGCCAAGGAAATTGTGACTTAGATAGGAGTTTGTATAGCGGAATTACTCACTAACTCATAAGCTGAACATTCAAGTAACAGTAACTTTGTAGATCTTTCTCACCTTGAGTTTCAGCTAACTCACCTCAGGTCCTGTATGGAGTTCTGTAGCTTTTCATTCAAAAACTCAATATCAGCTGTAATATCCTCATCCTCAAACTTCCTCTGGGCAAGGATCTCAAGCTGTTTCAGAACCTGTGATGGAAAGTTGAGTCAGTGTAAGGCTCGCTCTCTCTCTCGCTCTCGCTCTCTCTCTCTCTCTCTCTCTCTCTCTCTCTCTCTCTCTCTCTCTCTCTCTCTCTCTCTCTCCTCACCTTGCACTGCACCATCTGGATGCAGTTCTCCCGTGCAATGGGAGGCTCTTCAGGCTTCTCTATCAGGTTCCTGAACACTGCCAGCACAATGCGAGTCACCTTCTCCTTCACACTCTCACTCAGGATGTCTGCCAGGGTGGGAATCACACTGTACCTGGAGAGGAAAGCAATCAAATGAAGGAAAATCAACTAAGTTTATTGTAGTTATCATAGTCACATTTTCATATCAAAAGAAAAAGAAAGACTAAGAAATGAAAGAGTAAAAGAACATTGAAGGTCATAACGTTCATACTAGTAACAGGGTAAAGGCAAAGATTTCATGTGATGTAAAACTTTAGCAGTGAAAGTATTTCACTGTTAAGTTACATAACATTCACCCACAAACACTAGAAACTCACTCAAATTCCAGAACCACAATGGGATCCTAACACATCAAAAAATATAATTGTGTTACTTATCACTTTCCTGTGTGTAAGTAAACATGTATAATCAAATGTTGGAACTCTTTACTTCTTATTTATTTATTTATTTTTTTTTTTTTACATTACTTACTTGTTCATCTTCTCAGCGATGGCGTTATTGAAGGTCATCACCCACAGGCAGAAGGTGAGCTGGTACTGGATCTGGAAGTTCAGTTTTCCAGAACTCAAAACCTGAAAACAGTGAACCACCTTCATGACACGTACGGAATGTGATAATAATAATAATATAATGATAAACTAGATTAGCTTTTAAACTTGAACTCTTCCTTTGTATATAAAAGAAGAGGAATATCAGAGTGTACTTTCTGTGTCTGAGTTCCATCCTTTGTATTTCTGGGCAACAAGTTAAGTTACCATTAGCCACAACTTATGCAGCTGCGGATGACTTGTGTATAAAAGTAAGCCAACAGGAGTACAGTGGTATACATTAACAGTACCTGCACAATGGTAACCACTCCGTCCAGCTGGTAGAAGATGGTGCGGTACTCCTCTACCCTCAGCATCATCTGCAGACACCGACCCACTGACTGCATGTACTCATTGTTCTGCAGGGAAATACATCCTCTAATAATCACTTGTAATTACCAGTTTTTTTTGTTACATTAAAAGGGTACTGGCTAAGGGACAACAAAAATACGTAAAAAAAAATCCCACTTGTCGCCAGACCTTGTATGTATGAGCTAAAATATCTTCACACTCATAAAAATTTAGTAATGATGTTGCACCCATTATCAATAGTTTTCAGGGTTCAAAGCTGTATTGTTCATTATATATATCTCAAGGATTCATATGTTACAAAGTACACTGCACATTGTTGACCTGACTGGAGATGAGTGAGGTCATTCATGCTTCAAGTAAATTCACGGGTCACATCACATTACTCTATTAGGTCAGTCAACTATCCTACATAACATTGACTAGTTACTGTATTTTTAGGCCTTTACAGCATACCATCAATAGCTGACATACTGGTAGATGCACATTAGAATACAAAACACACACACACCGGGGTTCTGAGTTGGTCCTTGAGCCAGGTGAGGTAGAAGGTGAGGTCAGAGCCATCCATGGGTTCACGTGACCAGCATGCCAGCTTGGCAATGATGCGTGCCGTCATGTTGATGATGAAGGTGTCAGGACGGGTGAGCAGGTTCAAGAAGGGGCTCCACATGCTCTCACGCTGCTTACGTGCGTACTCCTTAAAGATCTCCACCCGACCTTTGTCCTCCTTAATAGAGAAGACGCAACATGTGTTATGATCATCAATATAGAATTAATTTTTTAACCTAATTTCTTTTCTACTTATTACTGCCACTCTCAATAACCTTTGGCACCATAAATCACAGCAAAATCCAATACACTACAAAATCCACCTGTATTAAAATGATGTAATATGTAACCTCTTATCACCCAGCCCTAAACACCCTAGTGCAGCCTCCTAGTGCTGCCCTGCCTCTCTCTTCTGTCACACTACACTCACGGAGAGGATGTCGTCCACCAAGATGAGGATGTACTGGATGGTCTGGTCCTTGCTGATGTGGCCCAGCAGGTTCATGAAGGTACGAGCCACCTGCAGGCGATGGTTTTGAAGCAGGGTAGCTCGGTTTTGTCCTGACATTTCCACGGCAATGATGACCTCATAGTCCTCCTGGCTGATCATCTGTGACCTGCACCACCACAAACACACACTTACTCTCACCTCGTAATGGTAAAGCATCACTAGCTCTCACTAAACAACTTTGATTACTGATACACGAAAATCTGATTAATGTTATATATTTAAGTTGGAAAATCACTAACATCAAAGTCAAAGAAAATTATAATCACTTGCAAAACTATCAATAAAAAAAATAAATAAAAAAAAAGTACAAGAAGAGCTTTAAAGGGTCTCAGTTAAAAAAGAAAAAGAAATAATAATAATAATAATAATAATAATAATAATAATAATAATAATAATCTATTTAAATACCAACACCATTTCTATTCAACAGATGGAAAACAAAACAAGTCATTAGAACCTACTGTAGATATGATGGCCAGTTGACCTTCTGCATGCGGATCTCATTGGCCCGCTGCACCAACACACTGGTTGCCCCGGCCACACCTGCCACACAAGGACACACCTCAGTAACAACACACTCAACACACAGGGACATGGAACACAATACTCACTCATCAAGGCAACTCAAACTAAATGGAGAGGTTATTCATTAAACATTTATCAACAAACTGATTTTTAATGACACTTTCTCTTTACTCACATCCTCCTATGACTAACAATTACCTGATGAACCACTTTACTTTAATATATACCTGTAGTTTGCTTTGACTCAACACAAGACACAGGTAAGTAATGTCTTAGTACAGTACTATAATTCCTGCATCTCTTGTCTGTTTGGCTGAAGCATTACAAAGTGTATATCAGGTCACTACACATTATGACACACTATCACTGCACCATCAACTCAGTCCTAATTGTGTTGAATGATCTACAATAAGTTGGGCTCACAGCAGGTGCTACAAATGGCACACACGTAGAGTTGTATTACTGTTTCACTACTGACTACAAACCAAACTAAACCAAACACCAAACATAATACCTGCCTCTAAATAATGAAGGCAAACATTAAATTGACATTGAAAAAAAAGTTAGGAGCGTGATATAGTCCAAATTTGGTGTCCTGCGCAATACAAATCAGAAGAAAAAAAGAGTCAGTGATAATTAATTGTACAACCACTTATACTGTTATCAGGACAAATAATATTAAAGTAGAAAATAGCTATCTTTCAATCTATAAAATTGTTAAACGAATGAGATCTCAAAATAGGTTAATTGTTAATCATATAATTATCATGAATCCATGTACATAAGGATTAATAACTCTCCAGTGTGTGGTCTGAACAAGACTAGAGTGAAAGTGAGTTATCAATATTGTACTAAGGCCATTGTGATCCAGTTGATGATCTGTGAAGGTGTCCTACGAGGCTGTCATTGTACACCTTGGACCTGACACTCCAAGCTTGTATGGCGTCCTACCCCTGTCTATGTCTTCAGGGAGGGCGGGTGCCAGGGTGGTGTGAGACATGGCGTCGCTTGTCTTGTGGTGCTGCTTAAGTTACAGTGTAGCAATGGTTGGTCGAGGAGACACTAGCTGCCTCAAGTCACGGGGTAAAGGTTCAGGATGGCCAACCCTTCACACTCACACTGCACGATACTCTATTGTGTTAGGTGAATTGGATGGTTTTATTAATTGCATAAAACAAGTTATCTAATTATCTATACTAATCATAGCACTTTGTTATTTATGATTACATATCAAATATAGATTTTAGTAAACATGTAAAAATTTTTTAAGGTTGGTGTGTTTGTCTGTCAGATGGAAATCTGTTATCCGTTTCTATTCACGTGATTATTTATAATTGTGAAAATACGAATAATACACATACTCTTTACAGTTTTTCAAATTTAACATGAAAACTTTACAATTTGTTAAATATTTATTGTAATTGAAGGTAAAGTGTGGCTGTATTTATTTGTGAAAGCCATCCCGTGTGAGTGTAGTGAGGCCTCGGAACACATTGTTGTGGTGCAGACGACTGGTCACACAAAACACGAACACCAACAAGCGTACACTTCAAACCTGACCCAATAACTCATTCTCATCACCTCTACCATGCATAAACCTTACTAAACATAATGTATACTTAAACTATATATCTTAAACACAAGTTACATGAAGTGTGTTTGATACAAGGTTATTATTGTTGTTATTGTTGTTGTATAAGGAACCAAGCCACCCGTCACTCCACGCCGTGAAGTAAACAAACGTTCTCACCACAGCGGCGCCCTCTGATAACTTAAACACATTCACACAGCACTGCAGCCATGGTCAAGCTTACTCCAGAACTAATTCAACAGTCCGCCCAGCACATCAACCCACTCAGGGACAGAGAATTATGCCTCAGAGGTGTGTACTAAGGTTTGGTTTTAATATCACGTGCCCGGTAGTTTTCACTCACCCTAACAGACAGTTGTAGCCTGGTGGCCCCCCAGTCCTACCATCTTACACACTGCTATGAGAGTCCCCTCCTGCAATTACTCTAATATTTTAATAATGATGCGCCAGAAATGTACATTACCGATTAAATTCGGTAAATTTGTCTTAGTGGGTCATCACCCAATTCCGGTGACGAAATGATTTCTGGTATTATTGTCGTAGTGGACTATCAGAAGAGCACAATAATTGCCTTCCATTCACCTGGTACTTATTTCTGTCTCCGTGTAAGGTCATATATGATAAACATCCATTCTACCACTGTTTCTCCTCCAAATTGTAACATTTCTGCAGTTCTTCCATCCACACCTGCAGTTTTACCATACTTAAGTTTTTCTATTGCTTTATTTACCTCCTTTCTATAAATTCCTTTCTACCTCACTGTTTCATTTATTGACCTCTGATAATTTCAAGCAAACAGTGTTTTATGATGTGTATCTCTGCAGGCTACAAGATACCAGTCATAGAGAATCTGGGAGCTACACTTGACCAGTTTGACATCATGGATTTCAGCGACAATGACATACGCAAGCTGGATGGATTCCCCCTCCTGAAGCGGCTCAAGACTTTACTCCTTAATAATAACAGAATCGTGTAAGTATTCTTTGATTTTATTAGAATAATGAACAAGTATAAAAAATGATTATGGTTGAAAACAAGAGAAATATGTATGTTAGAAATATGTAAGGTGATTGTATGGGTAACAGGGGCAAGAACAACACTGATAATACAGATGATCATCTGTTCATATTGTTCTTTCTCTCTTCCTTGTTTAGGCGAATTTCTGACATTCTGTCCGAGTCATTGCCTAACCTACAGAGCCTTTTCCTGACCAACAATCTGGTGCAGGAGCTTGCAGACTTGGACAGCTTGGCCAACTTCAAAAGGCTTGAGTATGTCTCATTGTTGGGTAACCCAGTCACCACCCGGGACCACTACCGCCTCTACCTCATCAACAAGGTCCCACAGGTACTCATTGCTTTCCTTGGGGGGAAGTTCAGGCCTTCCTGGCATAGGTCACATCTCTCAAAGATTTTGTGCACTGCCTTTTTTTCTGATTATAATTAATGTTGAACTGTTTAGAATACTAAGGTATAGGAAGGTAGTGTGATGTGTTGCATACCTTCCAAACAGTACATGTTATTACAGGTTGATGCCACTGTCATAACATTGTTGACAAAGATTAAACAAGATCTGGAGATTTGTTTTTAGGTATATTTAGTCATTAAGGAGGATTGCACCACAAAGGTGAATGGATGATTCCTTGACGTGACTTGGTTTAGGTGCGAGTGGTGGACTTCAGGCGAGTACGGATGCGGGAAAGGGAGATGGCCAAGAAACTATTCAAGAGCAAGCTGGGGAAGGAGATTCAGAAGGAGGCCAAGAAGACACGGACCTTTGTGCCGGGAGCGACAGGCACAACAGACACGCGGCCTCCCCTGGGTTTGTTAAGCCTCACAATGTTGGATTGGTGTGGAATATCTAATCTAAACATCACATTATCTTAGCTTAATTTACATTTTGATCATTACTCTTATTGTGATATACTTGTTTACTTGCAAGATAAAGGTATATAATTAATACTTACCCCTATGAGCAGGCCAGATGACCTCTGAAGACCAGGCAGCCATCCGCCAGGCCATTAACAACGCACGTTCCATGGAGGAGGTGGAGCGGCTGCAGCACATGCTCCGCACCGGCAACATCCCCAGCCGCTCACAGCCCAGCAGACGACGTGAGTGTGGATCCTGTTTGGCATCTGTGTTGAATCCTTTGTACTGCTTGCATTGTGTCTATCAAACTACCTTCACCTTCTCTTTCCTCAGGACACCCAGATGAGGAGGAAGAAAACTGAGGTGTTGGGATCAGCCGGCTGGGATGAAGGTGATAGATTCAATTATTTTTACATACGTGAGGTGTTACTACATTTTCATTCTAGATTAATTAGACCATGGTGAGTCACTTCGTTTTTTGGTAAGTATATTTTAGTAAGTGAAATACTGCAATGTTGGGCCAATCCACGTGATACAAGTGTTAAGAACAGATACTTGGCTCACACTCAACACTGATCAAGTGTTCACTGCTCGTCAAATTATTGTCAATTATTGGTTGAGAAGCAAACTAAAAAAATTGTTTTGAATAAAAATATGTTCCTTTTCAGTGGTTTGATATACCTGTTGTTTACATATTCATGTCTGGTGTCTTAAAATAGAAGCTCAGGAAATATACTTTTGAAGTCAAAATTGCAAAATTATCTCGAGCTGAAAGAGAGAAAAAAAATTGTAGTCAGTACTATATGTATATAACTGTTACAAGATCAAAGATGGAATGATTGGTGGATGGGTGCAGGAGAACAAATATAATGTTAAGTATTCCTTCCTGCGGGATGACCTCTAAGGGCCTGGGGATAAGTGAGAGGAGTGCATGTGTATGTATGCATGAGTGTGTGTGTGTGCCTTGTCTCAGCTACCACCTTTTAGGCCCCGTCCACACGAGCATACAGTGTCTGCAGACAAGCGAGAAATTTGTTTGGTGACGGACTCACAGCCTCTGTCTGCAGACAAACCAGCAAAGTGTTCAAAATGCAGTTTGAGCAAATACACGAGACACTGTCTGTGGCCAGTGGAGTAACTGTGCTGCCAGACATACCATTCTACAAAGTTACATGTATATGTGTATACTATGTAGTTTTGTTGTGATCTTTTTCACACACACAGGGATATCAGTATGCTGCATAGTGCTATACACTTCCTATCTTTCCTGTGACGCACCATGTTGTAGTTATGGTACCACTACTGCACACGAGTAAGTCATCAGCCAACCCCAGCACTGACCCAGCCAAGCCTTGACTGGCCAGACACCACCATGTGGACAACATTACAACTATGTCTGCACACTTGTATCAAACATTGTAAGTACAAGGGCAATGCATTCACCTTTTTCTTGGTGCCACTCCACATGTGTGAGATAGCAAGTAGTATGAATAAAAATTTCTATACACATTAAATATATCTTTTGATGAGTCTCCCAATGGCATTATTATAAACACTGATTTACTAAAAAAAAAAAATTCTGAAAACTTAAAAATCACAAAAAAATTAATTAAATGGTTTATTTTTGTGTATGACTTTGGCAAGATATTAATTTGATAACTGAAATATTAACCCACATAATAGAGAATGAAGAACGACACTACAGCACCAGCTCACCTATCCAAGCTTAGAAGATAACTGTAAAGCACTACATACTACACCATACACGCTAATGACTATACTATTTACTAGACTCAATGTTGCTAAGCTCTGGAACTGGATATTTGTTCTCTCACTTCTTACAACTTACACTCTTAAGAGCAACAAGATTTCTACTAAAAGAGAAATCCAACACTGCACTGCATTATTTATTGTTTTTACTTTTTTTTTTTTTTTTGGAAGATATATTTTACAATAAATATTTTTTCTTCATTAGTCAGACTCCTTTAACTATAAAAAGAAAACCCATCTTGCAGCGATACACACATTTATTATTCAATTTGCAAAGATGCTTGCATGTTTTAAAAATTATGCACAGACATCTGCAACTGATAATTTGGTGCATCTCCATTTGGCACCAAGTCAATTCACTGTTGAATGTAATTTGTTGTATCATGTATTTACCTAATTGTACAAGTAATGATGCGATAAATTCACTCGCTGCCCCTGAGTGCACTATTGATCACACCTCCAGTACACTACACTACCTGCCACTCCCAACACAACACACTCAACCATCGGCTGTCAAGGGTCATTTCATTCATGTTTCTTTCTATTAACAAGAGAACTCCAGCCCAGAAGGAATATTGTATATATTTTTTTTAACAAATTGCAACATTGATAACATTTTGCATTTAAAAAACTGCATAACTGTACCAGAACCACAAAGTTTCATGAGGTACACGGGTAAAGTTTGGTAGATTCGTCTTGGGACCACCTCCAATAAATAGTTTTCTTCTGTAAAACACATCAATGAAGGGTATTTCTGAATTAAATCTAACCCCACATTATAACCAAAGGACAGCCTCTCAAACGGGCCAAGCAGGAGGCCGGAGGCAGAAAAGAGGAGGGGATGGAGCGGTCAGAGAGCTGAAGCCGATACAAAACTGAGGAAAATTATTACTTTTTATTGAAAACTTAATGGGACTGAAGACAAATCTTCAATGAAGTTTTCATGTTCTTCAGCATTGTGTGTTGTAATGCTTCGTATTTAATCTACATTACTGTGAAATGAGAGGTAATCTTGAGCTTGTGGGGGAAAGTTTCTCTTAAAATTACTTAGGCTATACTAGAAAAAAATTGTATGAGAATAAATAATTATTTTATATCATCTCAGTTTCTACTGTGGATTAAAACCTTAGATAATTACAATACAAAAGTTTTGAGAGGTGCATTTTCAGAGCGAGAGAACTATCTTCAATAATTAACTTTGTCATTAACTGTTTGTGTTCATTCATGTACTCCTCTCATACTTTAAAGGTGTTGGTAACTATAGCTTGCTGCTTCACCATTCACATCACACTAACAATTACTACTGGTCTCATAGCACTCTCTGCCCCTTATACAACTTCAAAAACCGTCAACACTCCTACCCCTTCGTAGTGTTGTTTGAGCCGTCAACACTGGTAACACCTTCACAACACTGATACCCCTAGGCCTACACTCTTCACTCCTTCCTAGGTTACACTCTTCACAAAACACTAACAATAACTAATGGTCTTTCATAACACACCTTGCTGCCACACAACTTCAACCTTCAACCAACACTCCCACACAATACTGTCACATCAACTATCAACACTCCCATTGCCTTCATAATACTGCCACTCTTCGGCCAACACATTTCACTCCTTGCTAAATTCTGAAACCTATTTTCCAACTGATTGCTATAGTAATATTCAAATTTGTTAGATGATGGGCAAACTGGACTCTGTATAAATGATTCTTTATTATAAACTACCAGTAATGAGGTAATGTTTCACACAAGATATTACATTTATGTAAATTTACTGTCTTGAACAAAGTCATAAAATATCTTTCGTTCTTACCAAATATCATTTACGACTCACGTGAACAAATATTAAACATGATTTTCAAAGTGAAAGAATACTGTGATTAAATAAATTTTAAAATTTACAAAGTCATCACTCTGCTTAATACTTACCCCATAATTAGGTTGATCCTTATTATAGTTAGTATGTATATGTAGAAGAGAAAAGAAGAGAAAAAAATAAGATTTTTATAGAGCTCAGCACTCTGTAATATAATGTAACAAGAAAAAGAAAATAGAAGGGCATGATTGAGGTGTTGTCTTCACCGCTCCAGTGTGACAAATGAAGGAGACTCCCCTTAAAAGGAGGAGTCCCGGGTGGGGCTGAAGCGCTGGGACAACCCATCGGCTACCTAGTCTCGGGCCTCAGCTCTGTGCTTTGGAGGTTTGAAACCCTTAAATTTTTTAGCAGATTTCCCTTTTTGGAAATCTTTCCAGCTGTTGACACGATCTACTCTAGAATCCTGTAGGTGAGAGAAAAACAAAGGCATGTCAATATCATGTACACATATAGCAATTAATAACTAACTGATATCTCTACTCAAAATTTTTCTATCTATCTGGAGGGATGGTGGGATGGGGAGAAGCCTTCTACTGTTCTATCCTATCTCTAACAATATTAGTGCAGTTTAATAAAATTGAACAGCCAAGTAGGGATGTACAGGTCTGTTGGGGTTTGTATTACTTTGTAATTATATACCAGGCTGTTATCCCCCTAAAAGAGCAGTAGGTAAGACAAGGGAAACACACACACACATGCATATACACTCTTCCTTATTGTGGATACAACCTCCCCGCCCGCCCCCCCCCACACCCTCCCCAACATTTACATGACTCACCTGACGCGCTGTGTTTGGGAGGGTGTACTTTTCTTCTCTGTTAGTCTAGGGAGGCCCGCAGTGCATGTGTATGTATACATGGGTGTGGGTGTGTGTGTGTGTATGTATACATGGGTGTGGGTGTGTGTGTGTGTGTATGTATACATGGGTGTGGGTGTGCGTGTGTATGTATACATGGGTGTGAGTGTGTGTGTGTGCCTTGTCTCGGTTAACCACCTTGAGGTGGATGTTGACCTGGTATGTATATATGTAAATAGATAGTATGATGCAATTTGAAACTTATGATAAAACCAATAATCCTTACAAGCATTAGTAAAACTATTACCTCAAAATTCTTTTGCCATTCTTTCTCTGCTTTCTTTTGTTCTTCTTCTGCAATTTCTTGATCTCTCTTTCTTTTCCTTTCCTCCTGGTCCCGCACCTCTTGCTGCCGCCGTTTCCTCTCCATGTCTGCAAACAACTTCATAGTCTGCACATACACCGCTCGCTTCAGTTTTTCTGGGTCGTCTTCGTCTACACGGGAATCCTTGCCTTCCTTTTTCAGCTGCTTTTTGCGTTCCTCAGTCTAATGACATCAAAGAAAAACAACAGTGATAAACCATAAAATTTAGAAAAATTCAGTCAGTGTATCACTGTATATTTTATGCTTAATATGCACCACAACTGGTGCCCAACACATTATTAATCAGAATCACAATTCTTCCCTCAAAAAACATGCAAAGGTCAACATGAAACTTAAAGATTGAGACAAATTGTTTTCCTTCAAAAAACCACCTACAGTAAATTTAGCTCATAATCTTCAGCAAAATTAAATTACATGACAAAGGTGCACTCTAGGCCCTCCGAGGAAGGCTGATGACTCACCCTCTTAGCCACCACTGCCTCCGCCTCCTCTACAATGTCCAAACACTTCTGGCGCGTGGGTTCATTCTCTAGGCACCTCCACGCTTTAGTCACCTCTGAAAACATCAAAAGGTGAATGATGGATGCCTTCACCTTCAAAACCTATCACATGTTAACTCCATTTTCCTTTCAATTTATGGAGAAGACAGTTCGTTTGTGTATTGATGATTAACAATGAAGTGCAATACAAAGGTGAGTGATGCCATTGTTACTTTGAGGAAGACATAACCTTGTCGTCCCATCCCTTCACCTCGGTACAAGTGTTACCTCGGTATGTAACGTGGATGTAACCTCTTTAAGCATTAATCTTCAATACAAACCTGTGCAGTATACAGTGATGGGAGGTCATTGTGGTGAGCAGTAAATAAAAACACTGAATAAGCCTGTGGTCCAAAGGTTACTTAAAGTTATATATAATTTAGTGGACCTTCACCACTAACACACACTCCTTCCAGTTATTAGTTCAATAAATTGGAGATTCACTGTCTTCATAAAAAAGGTACATTTCAAAAGATTATAAAAATACAGAATGTAACTTTTTGTGTGTGTGTGTGGCAATACTGGAAACATGAATTTGAGAACCAAATCACATACCGTCAAATGCCTTTTGAGCTCTCTCGGAGTCCTCTTGATTCTTGTCTGGATGAACAAGAATGGACATCTGAAATTAAACAGAATTGAAATTTAGAATAAGCAATTCAGTTCTGGTTACTAAACTACATTAAAGACCAAAACTTACTGGAAAGAGTACAGAGAGGAGCAACAAAACACATTCCTACATTACCTAACTTATCGTACAAGGAACGGTTAAAACAGTTACACATGTTTCATCTCCACAAGCAAAGAATTAGGGGAGATATGATTGAAGTCTTAAAAATTCTAAACAATTTTGATAAAATCAATCCAGAAATATTATTTGACATGAATAATACGCCAGTGACAAGAGGTAACGGCATGAAAATAAATTCCTTTAAACACAAACTTGACTACCATTTCCTCCAATAAGGTTTCTGAAGAAAGCTGTATGACCCAGTGTAATGCTGGCTGTTACACTACAATGATGTGACTTTGTTTACTTTTAATTGTGTTTGCTTTAGATAATGTTTACTCCAGGTTAAGGACAGACCACCTAGGGTATGTGTGGTCTAATTTTCTAAGTTACTTTCTCTCTTTTAGACTGCATCTGCGTCCAGTATAAAGAAAGACATGTCATTCTAATATCCATTCAATTAGTGAAGAAAAAACAAAATGGGTAATACTTCTTGGAGGGGAGCTAATATGTTAACAAGTTAAGTATTATATATATATATATATATATATATATATATATATATATATATATATATATATATATATATATATATACACATGTATATATATATATATATAATATATATATATATATATATATATATATATATATATATATATTTTTTTTAGTTTACTTGCATACACACTAATAGGGATTTTATTTATATTGCTTCCTTGAATATACACTGATGGGGATTTTTCACTCTCACCTTAACCCAATATCTCACTCATAAAAGTAGTCCTTCTGCATCGCCTCTATACTTGGAATAAATCCATACTATTTAAGTGTACTTTTCCACAACAAATGTTATCATCATGAACAACAGTCAGTGTTGTGGTGCAGGAATCATATGACTGACTGATACTTGTTACTTTTAAGGCACACACAAAATACATGCATGACCGTCCTAGTAGTCTTATAACTTCTACTGTGTTTTCATAGGCTTAATGTAATCTGACAAAGCTTCCATTTTCTTTCAAATCTGCTCAATAGTACTGCCTCTACAAATCTATAGGAAATTTAAATATTTCCACTGAAATATAAGGACTGTTACAAGAGAAACTCAAGTTCATTTTCTTTTCATAACAGCGATGCAAATTGATAGAATAAAATTGAGACTGCACAAAGACAATGACTGTTCTTAAGAGTAAGTCCTTCAGCTTTAACTTATACTCACCCTCCTGAACTTCTTCTTGATGTCATCAATAGGTGTTTTAGGGTCCACATGCAGCACCTCAAACGGATTTAGGTTGGCATAAGAGGCGCCAGGCCGTAGTAGACGGTCAATCTGTTGTTTGGAAGTGAGCACAGAGTCCCTCTTCTCTGTTTCTTTGAGCTGAAAGGAACAAATTTCCATGAGTTATAATGAAAAATAAAGTATTAGGTATAATAAAGGTAGTGTTTCCCTCACATGTAGTACTAGTAGCATCCCTTAGGGGGAAAAAAGAACAAATGACTCCAGCTTATTAGAAAAAAGTAACATTTCAAAGAAATTAATCAAGAACTTTACAAACAATGTGAGAGAATGAGTTGAAGTAATGTGGTCTACGGAGCATGAGTGAAACGACACACTTCCCAACACACACTGAATTTGACTCAAACTCATCCACAAAACTATAATTCAAAAGGACTGGATGGCTGTAATTGTACACTAAAACTCCACTGCATTCCTAAGTACTAAGGTTCTGAGGGAAACATTTAATCCAACACTGTCCTGAGTGTGAGGCTGGCACTGCACTCCTCTCTTAGTGTGAGTGAACCCAACACAAACTCATACTCACGAACGTGTAGCCAATGGTTATGTCAGCTTGTTTCTCTGTACCTTCTTGACAGCATACCCGGCGTGAGTGTTGATAAGCTCATGTACTCACGCCACACCATGTTCAGACTCACCCCTGGCCCAAGTAACAACCAGACTGTCCAATATTGACACAGTACACTGCTCCCTTCCCCCAGGCCCGCCACCTACCCTACTCAGGAGACACCCATTCCACCTCAACTACACACGTAACCCCCACTCCTCACCCTCAACACGCACCACAAAGGCCAGTACTTACGTCTTTATAGAATACATCGAACTTCTGGTCCGGTTCTGGCGGCACACCACATGAATTTGAGCCGACGAGCCCGGATTTCGGGGACGCCATCGTCGCTTGTTTACAATGAGGTGAGGGAGTGTGTTTATAAAGCCGGGAAGGGGGGGGGGTAGGGAATAAATGTTAAAAATAAAGCTATACACGAAATAAATAGGACAATGTGTATCTCTATATCATATAAAGACATAAAGGGAAAAGAGAAATAAGTATATGGAAGAGCCAGACTGTGAGAATATGAAATTGTTAGGAATGTCGATGCAAAGACTGAATTTCATGTCTTACAATATTATTTTGCCCAATAGATTATAATGTAATGCTCTTTCTGCAGCGCTAGGATGCGGTCTCTTATCCCTGTCTATAGTTTTCTGCAAGGCATCATTCAAGCCACACGCCTCGAAACAGCCTGTAGCTTGTAATATACTTGTTACTATTGCGCCGCCAAACACATTCCTGCAGATTTTTCAAGGAAGGTTGGTTTGAAATTTAGGTTTAAGAAATTATTATCCTCTCCCTCCTCCTCCATCTCCCCTCGCTCCTTCTCCTCCTCCTCCATCTCCACTCGCTCCTCCTTCTCCTCTTCTTCTTCTTCCTCCTCCTTCCTCCTCCTCCTCCTCCTACTAATTAATCAACACCGGTGTCACCTGTATATACCTGGGTGTAGCACAGGTAAACCCTCCTCTTACATCACCTGTAGCTCATT
>JAPQNM010000049.1:10318146-10325646 GCA_029783475.1 Metacarcinus magister
GAATGAAGGCAGCGAGAGTCACCTCCCACGGGCTTAACACTCTAGGAGGAGGAGGATTCAACACGGGGGATGAGAGGTGTGAATCTTGTAGGATGGGCGGAGGGTTTAGTGGATGTGTGGTGAGTGCGTGTGAGGGCCCCTGTGGAGGTGTGCTGTGAGCCGGCCGGTAGCTCGACCTCCTCACCACCACTGCCACACGGCGACTCTTGCCCTCGGTCCTCGTGCACGCTTTATATACCTTGCAATCACTGCCAGACGCTGCGACGCGTGCCGTGTGCTCGCCCATCATCATCAGACACTCGTGTGACTCACTAACTCAAGCCAGGTGTCAGCTGAAGAGGGGGGGGGTGGGTCGGGGGGACGTATGGACACGATATTTTTAACACGCGTTCTTTTTCTTTCCTTTATTCGTGTTCTTTCTGGCTGTCTGCATGGCCGCTGCTTCATAGTTTGTGGTCGTGTTACTGTGATTGTTTATGTGTTATGTGTGTTCACTGTTGCCGTGTTGGTTGTGGTGAGCGTGTAGTTAGTGGGTGGTGAGGCTGAGGGACGGATGGGTAGGGGAAGGGGAGGGGTGGATGGGTAGGGGAAGGGGAGGGACAGGTGCGCTCCTCCCCCCCCGCCATGCCACCCAGGTGAGGCCTCCTGGGTCAAGCACTATATTTCTTCATATATTTTCAGCCTCTCTCATACACACATACACGCACGCACACACACACATATACACTCACACACATCCACACTTGCACGCACACTCATACACACACACACACACACACACACACACACACACACACACACACACACACACACACACACACACACACACACACACACACACACACACACACACACACACACACACACACACACACACAGACACCCACACACACACACCCACACACACACACACACACACACACACACACACACACACACACACACACACACACACACACACACACACACACACACACACACACATACACACACACACACACACGCACACTCATACACACACGCACACTCATACACACACACACACACACACCCACACCCACACACACACACACACACACACACACACACACACACACACACACACACACACACACCCACCATAGTGTTCGTGCTTGGCGCAGCTCCTGCTTCTCAGTCACGATCAACGGAACATTTCGGTTTGCATGCAAGTAAACGTGGGACGAGTTCCTGGCCCAGCGAGGCTCCTCCAGCTGGGCGTCGCGGCCATGCAAGGTGAGAAGGATTTCAGACCGATTCCACTTGAGCTTGCAAAGGTACTTGAACTTTGCCGGTCCGTTCAAGTTTTTTGGCCTCCGAGTACCCAATTGGACCACTGAGGGCCCGGCCATGAATCATGTAGAGTCGTGGATAGTCACCCTCGGGGATCCTGCGACGTTGGGGGGCTTGGTGGGGGGTTGGTGGGAGGCTCATTGGTTCATTGGTGATGGCAGACCCTCACGAAACACGAGAACAGCTGCCCAGGTCGTAGGTGACTCGCCTTGCCAGCCTTGCCCCCAACTCACCTCGCTCCCGCTGGACGGCAGCCTCGGCACGCCGCCAAAAGTCCCGTGAAACGGTCGCCCACACCGCCCTGAGAACCCCCCCGGCTCAGTCCCCTTCCCGCGGCCCCGCCACCAGCATACTCGGCACATACAAAAGGTACAGGCTAGGGTGAGGGGTGGTGAGGGATGCAGTGCCACGCACCACACCACCAACACCCGAAACAAGGGTCAGTCATCTCACGTGACAAGATCCTATGCAGCACGAGGCGACTGTACCAGTACGTACAGTACGTGGCTGGAGTTGGTGCCGCCGGGACAGTGGTGCACGACGCTGGCCACACCGGGCGGGTCGGTGCCCTGGGAGTGAATGACCAAGAGCTGTAATGTAGCCTTTGTGTTCCACGACATAGTCTTTGGCAGGAAAACTTCATTGAAGTGGAAGCGATCACCGTGACTCTTGCGGGACGTCCGTGGGCCGTGTTTTGTGGTTTTATGGGTCATGAACACCGGCCACACTCCTTTCCCCGCCACTTTTTTTCTTTCAACTCATCTTATCTAAGTGTGCATTAAGTGTTTTCCTAGACATGCTCAGCACATCTCTGTAAAAAGAAATCTGCCTTGCATAGCGTAATACTTCTTTCACTTCCCAGACTTAATTGGTTCCACGTTTTTATAAACAAACCTTCCCTTCATAAACTTTGTTTGATTATTTCACTATAAAACATTGAAATATAATCACATATATACCTACTATATATTTTTTCTCTTACTAAACAAAGGTTTTCCAATGGAGTGTTATTGGACAAGTAGCAAAGATTTTTATTCCTTCGCTTAATTTATAGTTTATCCTTTGAAGAACTCCCACAAAACTACCAGCGCTGCCTAACTCACCGAATGACTAAACTGATGAACTAATCAAAAGGTGTCTCTTCATTAAACACAAATCAATGGACCATAACTGCTTGGTCCTCGCCTCCTTGCATCCAGCACGCCGCCGCGGGTGAGGATGAGGGTGAGGGTGAGGGGGAGGGGGTCACCCGCTGCCCGCCCGCCACGCCCTTCACCAGGCAGGATTTGGTGACTTTTTCTGGACGCCTCATGTTCTCAATCCATCGTGCCCGTCAGTCAAGGCAGAAGTCTCTATAGATGAATGATGCTGATGTTTTACTGAACATTGAACACCATACTCTATTTCTCGTTACGTATATTATAACAAATAAGACATTTTTAGGTTTATATTGAACAGTGTAGACTCCCACGCCAGTATTGTATTGTACCTGGACCTGTAACATGTGGACCAGGGTTGTGTGGTACAATTGGCTGATTTTAATTTTGTTTATTTTTTTTCTTTCTTCTTATCGTCTCACATTGATTTACGTATTAATTTTATTGTGAGATCATTAATATATATATATATATATATATATATATATATATATATATATATATATATATATATATATATATTACGAAACACTGCTGTACATGTTATTTATCTTGGCAACTACCGGGAGAAGTAACTCTCATCCCAGTACGCATGTGTGACGTCTTTTGTTTAGGTTCGTAGAAAACGATTTTGGTTAACTAGTTTTTATTATTCTACACGTAATACTTACACTACAAATATTGGACACTATAATGATTGTGTATCAAAGTACATATTTGAAATCAATATTTTTAACATGATTATGTGACAATATTGTATCATTATAGTTATAATATTTTTCTATCTTACCCAATGTTTACGTTTCAGTTTCAGTTTTCAGTTTCAGTTTGGTTGTGTTGACATCCCGCGCGGAAGGTTGTCCGTCATCCCTTGTTGTTATTCCACGGTTATGCAGAATTCGTGTTGCCGGAGTTTACTACTGTTCAGAAATGGTGACTGTCCATTATACTTATTAGTGACGACGAGTGAGTGTGTGTTGCCTGAGCCAGCAGCAGGGTGGTGGTGATGGTGGTGGGTGTGACGGTCAACACAAACCCTGCCTGGCCACCAACACGGGCACCTCCGAGTGTTTCCACGCACGGATGGATGAAGGTTGAGTCTGTGCCTCAACAAACACAGCTGATATTAACTTGAGTGAGTATTGTTAGTGTTATGGGGGAATATGCTGTTTGTCATAACCATCAATCTTGGGAAAAAAAAGTGTACAGGTTGTTATTGTTGATGTTAATGTTCAATTCCTGAATATCGTTTGGGTGGGTTTATTAGGCCTGGCAGGGGCGCCATTTAGAGCGGCGGTGATACAAAGCAACCAATCAGTTTGAAGTGGGTTCGAACCGCCTGCCAATCCTGTTTGAGATGTGGTCTACGTCAAACAACGGCATCAATATTAATGTAGTTAAGTAGTTGTGCGTGGCGATAAGTTTAATTAGGAGATTTCCCTAACTAGCTAGTTTATGGGGACTAACTTCTACCGTTGTTTTCATGCTAACTGCTCTTGGTCAGTTTTCAAATAGCATTAATAAAACTTGGGAAAGAGAATTTTGCGAGGGAACAGACAAATGACATCAGTTGATTCAAAGCAGACAGGAAAACGTGAAGCACATTAATTTTGCCTTGGTTATGTATGGGAACTGCAGATTGAGTGTGTTGTGTAGGCTAAGTTGACTCAGGTTAGGTTAGCTTAGGTAAGGTTAGATTAAAGCTAGATTAGATTAGGTTACCACGCAACAAAAAAAAGAAAGAAGTTTGTTAGAGGCATACCAACGCACCTTCCCTCACACTCTTAATACTTCACCATTCAATAAACCCCATGCCAGCCTCAGTGGTGCCCCAGCTGGTGCAACACAGCGGGGTGGGAGCTGTAGTGTGCTGGTTCAAGGGTGTGGGGAGTGCGGCGGCGGCGGTGGTGGTGGTGACGGCGGCGGCGGCGTCGGGGGAAGAGAGTCACGCCGCCCCCTTCTGACTAGCGGTGATGAAGATTGCACACAGGCATGATGGAGGCAGTGTGAAAGGCTACACCATGATTCCAGGCGATAGGACAACAATCATGCACGTCTTGAGGGTGAAAAGATTTACACACACACACACACACACACACACACACACACACACACAGGTTTTTTTCCTAGTATGCCGAGCGGAACACACTTCAGCACTGCAGTTGGTCAAAGGTTAGCTCTGAGAGACGAGGTATGGAGAATAGAAGAGGAGAGGAAGGGCAGGGAAAGGCAGGCAAGGGAGGGACGAAGGGGAGGAAACGATGCACAGAGGAAGGAGGAAAGAGGCGAAGAGGGGGAAAGAAAGGGAAAATAGAGAAAAGGGAAAAGGGAAACAGGTAAAGAAAATAAGGGAGAATGATGAGGGAGTGTGAGAAAGAGAGAAAAAAAGAGGAGACAGAGAAGAGAAAAAAAAAGGTGAGTAGGAAAGAATGAAAAAGACGAAGAAAAGAATGAAAAGAAGGAAGAGATGTGGAAGGTGAAAAGCTAGGAGGCGGAGGAGGAGGAGGAGGAGGAGGAGGAGGGAAGACTGGTCACGGTGCAGTTAATGTGGAGCTACGGGTTCATGACGACTCCGTGGTCCGGCCCTGACCTCGCCCCCCCCCCTCATGGTGCCCCCCTCAAAGACCCCCCAAAGCCCCCTCCAACACCCGCTCTCCTTCCCTTCCCTCCTCTTCTCTTCTCCCGCCAGCCTTACTTTTCTGCAATCCATTTCTCTCTCTCTCTCTCTCTCTCTCTCTCTCTCTCTCTCTCTCTCTCTCTCTCTCTCTCTCTCTCTCTCTCTCTCTCTCTCTCTCTCCTTCATATATACGAAAAATAAAATTGGTAATAAGCTACAAAATATATAGAAGTAAAAAATAAAGTTAATACAAAAGCAAATTCTGCTCCCTTTAAAAGCCACATACACACACACACACACACACACACACACACACACACACACACACACACACACACACACACACACACACACACACATACACACACAAAAAAAAAAGGAGAAAAAAAATAGCAGACACGTTAAAAGAAAAAGAAAATAGAACAAAAACAAGGTCAGCTTAGTAATAAATAAAGACAAGATTACCATTGACTGAATTATTTATTTTCGAACTTTGAAATTATACTTTAATAATTTTTTTTTCTCTCTCCTTTTTTTTTTTTTTTGTTCTTTTACCTTTCAATAACACGAACATTTAGATTGGTCAGGAAGTTACAAAAAGAACGTGAAAGGTTCGTTATTCTTCGTTTCCTTAGAACAAAACATAATGTAAGTGTTTAAAAAAGGGTTATGGATGTTTTACTTCATAAAATGTTTTGATAGAACTCTTAAAAGAACTCCAAGTGTTTTATATTTTCCTTTTTCAATTATGTTTCCTTTTCTCTCTCTCTCTCTCTCTCTCTCTCTCTCTCTCTCTCTCTCTCTCTCTCTCTCTCTCTCTCTCTCTCTCTCTCTCTCTCTCTCTCTCTCTCTCTCTCTCTCTCTCTCACACACACACCCACACACACACACACACACACACACACACACACACACACACACCAGTGCCCGTTGAAGCCGGTTAATGATGGTGATAGTTGATGCAAAGATCAGATTGCTTTGACGCCGCTCCTCCTTCACTCCTATCACCACCACCACCACCACCACCACCCTTACCTCACCCTTACCTCACCCTTACCTCACCCTCGACCTTGACTCTCCCTCCCTCTCCCTCACCCTCTCCCTCACCCTCTCCACTACCTCTTCCGTTCTTCACTTAACACTCCCGTCCTTACCCACACCTAATGCTTCTCTCCTTACTCTCTACCTATTATGTTTTGCTTTCCTTCAATCTCTTATTTATTCATTCTCACTGTTCTCGTTTTTCCATCGCCTCTTCTCGTTTCTGCACTGTTTCTTTCACTGATTTTACCTGTTCCCTCCACCCAGTGTGTAGTGCATTCATGGGGACGTGGGTGGAGATAGACTAGAAGGTTAGGTTAGGTTAGGTTAGGTTAGGTTAGGTTAGGTTAGGTTAGGTTAGGTTAGCTTAGGTTAGTTTAGGTTAGGGATGTGTTGAAAGTCTATAGAGATGACCTTATGCACGCACCTCAATACATCCTTATCTCCTTCCCTTCTACTTCCCTTCCTCACAGTACCTCGTTGCCTTCACTCGCCTCCTCTTTCCCCTCCTCCTCCTCCTGCTTAGCCTCGAACCTGTGCTGTCTTGTCTGCTTCCCCTGCTTACTCAAGGCCTCTTTCATTTCCTCCCTCCCCCTCCTCGTTATCCGGGAAAGAGATACAACAGGAAAATGTCTTGCTATATGAGACGCGGTTCGCCAGTTATAAAATCGCACTTATTAGCTTTTCATGAGCAATTGTGTGTGTGTGTGTGTGTGTGTGTGTGTGTGTGTGTGTGTGTGTGTGTGTGTGTGTGTGTGTGTGTGTGTGTGTACGTGTTTTTTTTCGGGGTGTGTGTGTTGGGAGAAGGGAATGGAAAGAAAAGTGTGGGGGGAGGTGAGGGGGGGGGAGGCTCGTTTGTCTACTCCTATTGCTCTAGTCTCTCTCTCTCTCTCTCTCTCTCTCTCTCTCTCTCTCTCTCTCTCTCTCTCTCTCTCTCTCTCTCTCTCTCTCTCTCTCTCTCTCGCTCTCTCAATGGTTGGGAATGAATGAAAAAATACACAAATTATGATAAAGTAGGCTACGCGTATTTTCTAATTATTATTATTATTATTATTATTATTATTATTATTATTATTGTCTTTTTTTCTTACAACTTGTGTTTCTTTCCATGTGTTAGCGAGCGTCCTTCACTTTTCCCTTCCACGTGAGTCCTGCGAAGGAAACAAGGCACGGAGGACTACAGAGGATCCTTCCCCAGCAAGCACGAAGACTCCTTTACATGTGTCTCCTGTAGGATGTGAAGGTAAGGACACAGCGAGTAGGACTTCCTATACCGACCTGTAATTAACATGTTCTTTGAGTGTCCATAACAAGCATGATGAGGATACAGTTTTGAGTCACCGCGGCTCGGCTCCCTTTCATAACAGTCACGTT
>JAPQNM010000049.1:10335646-10338146 GCA_029783475.1 Metacarcinus magister
CACACACACACACACACACACACACACACACACACACCACACACACACACACACACACACACACACACACACACACACACACACACACACACACACACACACACACACACACACCACACACACACACACACACACACACACACACACACACACACACACACACACACACACACACACACACACCACACACACACACACACACACACACACACACACACACACACACACACACACACACACACACACACACACACACACACACACACACACACACACACACACACACACACACACACACACACACACACACACACACACACACACACACACACACACACACACACACACACACACACACACACACACACACACACACACACACTGGCCTCACCTTGCCTGCCACGAGGACCCACGAAGCACGTCCAAGGCGGTGCTTAGCGTGGCGTGTGCGAGGCGATGCAATGCTTGGTGTGAGTGTGGTCTGTGGTGTGCATGGGACTTTAAGTGTAACTGGTGGCGGGCTTACTGGCTGACCTGGGCGAGGGACACCTGGTGGTCATCCTGTTTGTGGTACATAGACGTCCAAAAAATTACAAGGTGTTGAGGTAGAATGTTAGAACAACTTTAGGATGGTGTATTATAGGACATCACCACATACACCATCATTATGCTATACACTGTGGGAAGGGACGAGAGGCAGTGGATGGTGGGCGTGATGGTGCCACACGAGCCTCATAGGAGCCGGCGAGTGCCAGGTGTGTGTGTGCCAACCACTGACTGACTGATGGATGTTGAAAAAATTATGCAAAACGAGTAATTGTAAAGTGTTGGCACACGCTGTAGCTGCAGTCGCTCATCCCCGCCACATCGGCCTTTGAGCCTGTGGTGGAAATTAATCCGTAACCCCGGGACACAGGGCCACTGCGACATCCGAATTTTCACAATTTACCTTCCCTAGGTCACCCTAGGTACCCATTTATTGACCAACCTGTTTGGGAGGATGAACAACTGGGTGAGCTGTGCGCCGTCTGCCCTCGTACGGGATCGAACTCGGGCCAGCAGATTCGTAGTCAGAAATGCTAACCACTGCACCACTGAGGCGCTTCAAAAGTGATCACAGTCCAACACCTCGTTCACCGCTGGACCCGTGATGTGATGATCGTGTCTGGCGCCGTGGTGGTGTTGTCAGACAAAGGTGTCAACCAATACGTCAGCACAAGGCCTGTGAGACGCTGTTTTGTTATGTTGTTATAATTGTCAAGAAACCGTCAGCATGTTGAAAGGATTTAGCCCAGTGTGACACCACCCATTAAGGCTGTCACATAAGAACATAAGAATATAAGAAAGTAATGAGGCTGCAAAAGGCCAGTTGACTAACACAAGGCAGCTCCTGTGCACCTAACACTTACTCCATGATTCCTCCTTTCTTTCCCTCCTGCGACTTTAACATTTTTAAGAGAGGAATAACGGTTTGGTCTGTCTGTTTTTATGTGTATGTCTGTCTGTCTGTCTGTCTGTCTATCTGTCTGTCTTAGTCTTTCTGTACATTCCCGTCACAAGGATATTGAAACAACCATTATAACATTCACCACATTTTCGGATCTCTTCATAAACCTAACAATACTCTCACCACTATCACCATTACCTCACCACCTCATCACTCCTATCACTCTCCATAACAACTGACCATCACCTCACCATCATCATCACCTTATCACCACCCATCACCACCCATCACCACCCATCACCTATCTACAGGGTGTTACAGGAGAGAGAGAGAGAGAGAGAGAGAGAGAGAGAGAGAGAGAGAGAGAGAGAGAGAGAGAGAGAGAGAGAGAGAGAGAGAGAGAGAGAACAAAACAAAAAAAAAGAGAGAGACGTACAGACAGAAAAATGATGCATTTTCACGAATTATTCCAGACCATCACATGTTCGTACACACACACACACACACACACACACACACACACACACACACACACACACACACACACACACACACACACACACACACACACACACACACGTACATGCATACATACAATGGGCAATATATCCACTTTACCGGACCAGTTATATCTATGTTGATGGGCTGAAGGGAGGGAAGGGTAGGGAGGGGGAGGGGGCAAGGAAGGAGGGGAAAGGGAAGGGGAAAGAGAGGGGGTGAGGGGAGTGGGGAGGAAAGAGGGAATGTCACTCGATGCAATAGTGACACCCACAAAGCAGGAATGATGGTGGTGGTGGTGGTGGTGATGGTGATGATGATGGTGATAGTAGTAGTAGTAGTATAATAGTAGTAGTAGTAGTAGTAGTAGTAGTAGTAGTAGTAGTAGTAGTAGTAGTAGTAGTAGTAGTAGTAGTGATTTAGAAGAGTTTTAGGTAAATACTTTTTTCTCATTGAGTCTTGTAGGAAGAAAACGATTGGAGGGTGTGTTTTTGGGGGGAGGACCAGATGTGTGGGTGGAGAGAGAGAGAGAGAGAGAGAGAGAGAGAGAGAGAG
>JAPQNM010000049.1:10340646-10343146 GCA_029783475.1 Metacarcinus magister
ACTTTACATCAGATAGTGATAGATTAATTTCTTATAACTCATACGTCCCACTTTACTATTTAAAAAAAAATTTATTAATTATACAAATCAAGACATTTTATCTGGTCGATTCTGTGATGCTTCCTTTCACAATACTCGGTAAATGACAAGTTCTGAAATAATGTTCGGTGGTAAAGTTTAGCGAAGTGTGGGCAGAATTTCATGCATTTTCCTTAGTATGTGTGTATGTATGTATGTATGTATGTATGTATGCTTGTTTGTGGTATGTATGTAAGGCTGAGTATCTTAACCTTATATCTACATTTTACTTCTTTTTTTCTACACTGTATATCACCTTGGTAGTGTGGAATCCACCTTTGTGTTGTTTGCATTATGAGAATTAAAACATTTTCTGAGAACTCACCATAATGTTTTTAGATGAAACTTGAATGATTTATGTTATATGCAGAAATAATTTAATCTGTATCTGCAGCAGTCTATTTTTCATTATACATTTGTGTTGCTGTATAACCGCCAGTGCTACAAATTGGTCAACCAACACATGATAAATTTTTTTTCAGCATTTTATATATATCAATTTCACAAAGTTAACATTACTAAAGATATCTTGTTTTCCTTGTGCACTGTAGGCAAGTAAGTATTGGTCTTCTAAACTTTCCTTTACAGAGCTTTGAGAAATGCAAGAGTTAATGGTACAAAATTTTCTTCCTCCCTTCTTCAGAGAAATCGCATGTGTTGTGTGATGAACTATGGTATTAATAATAGTGCCTCTGTTCTTGTCCCATCTGATTATTCATTCTGATTTTCTGGTTTGGATCAACAATGCGTAGGGCAGCAGTTCTGGTACATATCACGCATTCATTACTGTATTAAGACAAATGCAGATATTGAAGTTATACAAGCATGTCTGCATCCCATTATAACGAAAAACAGGGAAAACTGAACTATCTAACTGCTACTGGGATTGTTTATAATGCGAAAACAGTTTGATAATTCTACATATATTTCTCATCCTTTCCTGTTTTTATTTCCAGACAAACTACAGGAAAACCTCACATCTTCAGGTTCTCCAAGTGGCTTCCAGAGGCGTACCGTAGTGCCGAGTGTATTGTACGTGCACCACCACCACCACCACCACCACCGTGCACCAAGGAACTACTCACTGTAAACAAGGTAATGTGTGTGTGTGTGTGTGTGTGTGTGTGTGTGTGTGTGTGTTTGTCATATAAGCCATGATTTAACACCTGGAGCCAAGAAGGATGTATTAGTCACAGCTCAAGTTAATATGGATGATTCTAATGATTGCCTGACGTGTGTCGCACCCACCTCTCTCTCTTTCTCTTTGTCTCTCTCTCTCTCTCTCTCTCTCTCTCTCTCTCTCTCTCTCTCTCTCTCTCTCTCTCTCTCTCTCTCTCTCTCTCTCTCTCTGATATTGATGATAACAATAATAACAGTAATGATAATAATAATAATAACAATAATAATAATAATAATAATAATAATAATAATAATAATAATAGCAATAATAATAATAATAATAATAATAATAATAATAATTATTATTATTATTATTATTATTATAATTGTAATAAAAAAAGAAATATGTAGAGCTCTCCCAACAATGAAGAAGAAAATGAGAGAGAGAGAGAGAGAGAGAGAGAGAGAGAGAGAGAGAGAGAGAGAGAGAGAGAGAGAGAGAGAGAGAGAGAGAGAGAGAGAGAGAGAGAGAGAGAGAGAGAGAGAGAGAGAGAGAGAGACTGTCACGGAGCCATTACACACACACACACACACACACACACACACACACACACACACACACACACACACACACACACACACACACACACACACACGTCAAAGCCAATGTAAATTCCTGCAACGTGAATTACACACGTTTTTTTCTTTTGGTTGTTAAAACTTTTCCCACGTGATGAAAAGAAAAAGAAAGAGTAAATGGAAAGAGAAAAAGAAGAGAAAAGTAAAGGTAGTCAGAACGTTCTCATGTATTTTGCATCAATTTGGCGCCAAAAGTGGAATACCAATGAATAAGGAATTGCTAAACCTTTCAGTGTGTGTGTGTGTGTGTGTGTGTGTGTGTGTGTGTGTGTGTGTGTGTGTGTGTGTGTGTGTGTGTGTGTGTGTGTGTGTGTGTGAAGGATAAAATGCAAATGACTGCTGATACAGACGATCTATTTCCACGAGCGATGAATTGAACCGGATATAGGGATTGACCTGACCTCAATGCGTACGTAACACTGAACAAGGCACAGAGGGTGACCTGGTGCTGCTGTTTGTGGCGGGTCAGCGGCACGCGGGAATCTGACTTCTTGCGACGGCGCTTCCAGTAATCTGCATTCTGGAAAACCTATAGATACATCACATTCCATCCTGGTTGCCATGGAGAAGCAAGTCTATACATGCCATAAGCGATACACTCACACACTCAGACAGACAGACAGATAGACAGATAGACAGACAGACAGATAGACAGACAGACAGA
>JAPQNM010000049.1:10350646-10355646 GCA_029783475.1 Metacarcinus magister
AGCACTAGAATGTTGTTATTTTGTTTTATTGTGTGATTTGTACTTTTTATGTTTTTTTAATTGGTGGATTGCGAATGAAAGTTGTGTTTTAAGTTAGTATTCATCTTTTTTATGGTATTTGAATTAACATTAATGAGGAGGAAGAAGAAAAAGAAATGGAAGAGAAGAAGAAATGGAGGAGGAGGAAGAAGTGGATGAAGGAGGAGAAATAATAAGTGGAGAAGGAACACATAGGAACACATAGGAAGAACAAACAGCAACATGCCTGCTGGCCCTTACGAGGCTGTTTGTGAGTACACTATCTAGTCTAGAGCGAAGGATACAGGATAGTAAGGGTGAAGGCTTCTTCCCCCAGCCATGGCTGGCAGGGAAAGGAAGGCCAACCAAGACCAGACTGTCACTACTGTCACTACCACTACTGCTACCACTACTTCCTGGCAAGCGATGTCAGGCCACTAGCGACGTCTTTTGAATCGACATTTCGTAAGTTAGGTACATCAGGATGAACTTACTCAAAGTTTGCTACGTTAACGGATAGTATTTTAGTTGTGGATTGGCTTCTAAATATTTGTCAAGTCTATTTTTGAACGTAGTAATTGTTTTACTGTCGACGACATTGGCGGGCAGGGAGTTCCAAACGTTAACGATCCGATTGAAAAAGAAGTGCTTGGCTTCGTTTGATGTGAATCTTTTACCAGTAATCTTAAAAGAATGACGTCTTCTTGTTATATTTGATCAATCAAAAGTAATGTAATCTTCTGTATTGATATTATCGAATCCTTTGATTATCCTGAACATTTCAATGAAATCCCCTCGCATCCTTCGTTTCGGTGGTAATGGCAGGTTAAACATAACTTATTGCCAGTATTAACCCTTACACTGCCGAGGTCTTTTCTAAGTGTTCGATTTATAGATTTAAAAAAAAATTATGACTTTATTCAAATGTTTCTTATTAATGATAAAAATAAATATTAATGATAAAAATAAATATTAATGATAAAAATAAATAATAACGATACAAATAAATAATAATGATAAAAATAAATATTAATGATAAAAATAAATATTAATGATAAAAATAAATATTAATGATAAAGATAAATATTAATGATAAAAATAAATATTAATGATAAAAATAAATATTAATGATAAAAATAAATATTAATGATAAAAATATATAATAATGATAAAAATAAATATTAATGATAAAAATAAATATTAATGATAAAAATAAATAATAATGATAAAAATAAATATTAATGATAAAAATAAATATTAATGATAAAAATAAATATTAATGATAAAAATAAATATTTATGATAAAAATAAATATTAATGATAAAAATAAATATCAATGATAAAAATAAATATCAATGATAAAAATAAATATCAATGATAAAAATAAATATCAATGATAAAAATAAATATCAATGATAAAAATAAATAATAATGATAAAAAAAAATAATAATGATAAAAAATAAATATTAATGATAAAAATAAATATTAATAATACAAATAAATAATAATGATAAAAATAAATAATAATGATAAAAATAAATATTAATGATAAAAAATAAATATTAATGATAAAAATAAATATTAATGATAGAAATAAATATTAATGATAAAAATAAATATTGGCGCTAATTGGTCCACTGAAGACTATTTAAGAAGGAAGACACAGAGGAGGAGGAGGAGGAGGAGGAAGAGGAGGAGGAGGAGGAGGAGGAGGAGGAGGGGGAGAATATTATGATTTTGCTGTAGGAGTTTGGAGAGAGAGAGAGAGAGAGAGAGAGAGAGAGAGAGAGAGAGAGAGAGAGAGAGAGAGAGAGAGAGAGAGAAAGAGAGAGAGAGAGAGAGAGAGAGAGAGAGAGAGAGAGAGAGAGAGAGAGAGAGAGAGAGCTCGCGATAGAGATAGAGAGATAAATAGAGAGAATAAATAGTTTTAGGCGTATCACACATGCTTATATAGTGTTTAATATTATAGTAATGATGAAACTGAGTCCAGATTCGTGTTCAGTTTGACTGAAAACCTTTAGGTACAAATTTTCATGAAATTCTGAGGTGTGGAAATTTTTCACGAAATTTTCCAGGGTGTCACCTTAGATTTTTTTCATGAAATCATGTTTTTCAAAATAACTCGAAAAGTATGAGGTTTACGTAAAAAACATACGTAATAGTAAATATAGAGCAGGAGACGCCCGTTCCTTTGAGCTTTACTAAAATGTAATTGGAATGTAAGTAATGGAGATATTGATATATTTGTATTTTACGCGAAACTTCTACTTAATTACATTTTTCTCCTAAACCAAAAAAGTAATTTACAAACGGATGACACCATCAGATAGAACTTGTCAAGCTGAACAACTTTGTTTCTATACATCTTTGTTGTAGGACTAATACTTTACTTGTAAAATGACTAAACTATTTTGGACTCAAATTCTGGTGGAAATCTTCGGGCCAAAAATTTCACGAATCCATTTTCATCATAATCCACGAAAACTTATATTGAAGTTAAAGGTTTTGAAATTAATAATAATATATGTTAAGGAAGTGTTGCTGTCTGAGTAAATAAATATTATTAATTATAATAATAATTATTAATGATAAAAATAAATATTAATGATAAAAATAAATATTAATGATAAAAATAAATATTAATAATAAAAATAAATATGAATGATAAAAATAAATATTAATGATAAAAATAAATATTGATGATAAAAATAAATATTGGTGATAAAAATAAATATTAATGGTAAAAATAAATATTGATGATAAAAATAAATATTGTGATAAAAATAAATATTGGTGATAAAAATAAATATTGATGATAAAAATAAATATTAATGATAAAAATAAATATTAATGATAAAAATATATATTAATGATAAAAATATATATTAATGATAAAAATAATATAATGATAAAAATATATATTAATGATAAAAATATATATTAATGATAAAAATATATATTAATGATAAAAATATATATTAATGATAAAAATATATATTAATGATAAAAAATAAATATTAATGATAAAAATAAATATTAATGATAAAAATATATATTAATGATAAAAATATATATTAATGATAAAAATAAATATTAATGATAAAAATATATATTAATGATAAAAATAAATATTAATGATAAAAATATATATTAATGATAAAAATAAATATTAATGATAAAAATATATATTAATGATAAAAATATATATTAATGATAAAAATATATATTAATGATAAAAAATAAATATTAATGATAAAAATAAATATTAATGATAAAAATATATATTAATGATAAAAATATATATTAATGATAAAAATAAATATTAATAAAAGAATATATATTAATGATAAAAATAAATATTAATGATAAAAATAAATATTAATGATAAAAATAAATATTAATGATAAAAATAAATAATAATGATAAAAATAAATATTAATGATAAAAATATATATTAATGATAAAAATATATATTAATGATAAAAATATATATTAATGATAAAAAATAAATATTAATGATAAAAATAAATATTAATGATAAAAATATATATTAATGATAAAAATAAATATTAATGATAAAAATATATATTAATGATAAAAATATATATTAATGATAAAAATATATATTAATGATAAAAAATAAATATTAATGATAAAAATAAATATTAATGATAAAATAAATAATAATGATAAAAATAAATATTAATGATAAAAATATATATTAATGATAAAAATATATATTAATGATAAAAATATATATTAATGATAAAAATAAATATTAATGATAAAAATAAATATTAATGATAAAAATATATATTAATGATAAAAATAAATATTAATGATAAAAATAAATATTAATGATAAAAATAAATATTAATGATAAAAATAAATATTAATGATAAAAATATATATTAATGATAAAAATATATATTAATGATAAAAATAAATATTAATGATAAAAATATATATTAATGATAAAAATATATATTAATGATAAAAATATATATTAATGATAAAAATAAATATTAATGATAAAAATAAATATTAATGATAAAAATATATATTAATGATAAAAATAAATATTAATGATAAAAATAAATATTAATGATAAAAATAAATATTAATGATAAAAATAAATATTAATGATAAAAATATATATTAATGATAAAAATATATATTAATGATAAACATAAATATTAATGATAAAAATAAATATTAATGATAAAAATAAATATAATGATAAAAATAAATATTAATGATAAAAATAAATATTAATGATAAAAATATATATTAATGATAAAAATATATATTAATGATAAAAATATATATTAATGATAAAAATAAATATTAATGATAAAAATAAATATTAATGATAAAAATAACATTAATGATAAAAATAAATATTAATGATAAAAATAAATATTAATGATAAAAATAAATATTAATGATAAAAATAAATATTAATGATATAAATAAATATTAATGATAAAAATATATATTAATGATAAAAATATATATTAATGATAAAAATATATATTAATGATAAAAATAAATATTAATGATAAAAATATATATTAATGATAAAAATATATATTAATGATAAAAATAAATAATAATGATAAAAATAATATTAATGATAAAAATATATATAATGATAAAAATATATATTAATGATAAAAATAAATATTAATGATAAAAATAAATATTAATGATAAAAATATATATTAATGATAAAAATATATATTAATGATAAAAATAAATATTAATGATAAAAATAAATATAATGATAAAAATAAATATTAATGATAAAAATAATATATTAATGATAAAAATAAATATTAATGATAAAAATAAATATTAATGATAAAAATATATATTAATGATAAAAATATATATTAATGATAAAAATATATATTAATGATAAAAATAAATATTAATGATAAAAATAAATATTAATGATAAAAATATATATTAATGATAA
>JAPQNM010000049.1:10363146-10425646 GCA_029783475.1 Metacarcinus magister
CATTAATAAACCCTAAGTGACATAACCTAAGACACCCTTAACACAAGCTAGGGTGAAGCTAGGGTGACATTGATGACCAAGGAATAAGGTGTCAAAATTCCTACCTCATGCTATTGATCACACTCACACCTTCCTCTCACACCCTCCCCCATCTCCCACCTACCTCACCCTAGCCCCCCCCCCCCCACGTGCATTCCACAGCGTCGTAGGAGCATGGGTGGGGTCAGGGTGATTACAGTGCCAAGCCTCAGGGGGTAGGGGGTCATAAGGCTGTAAATCCTGCCCTGAAGCATTACTTGAGGAACCTTAGTAAACAGGTTGGAATGTTTGTGTTGGTAGTAGTAGTAGTAGTAGTAGTAGTAGAGGATAAATAGTTATATGAGTAGGTTTTCTCTCTCTCTCTCTCTCTCTCTCTCTCTCTCTCTCTCTCTCTCTCTCTCTCTCTCTCTCTCTCTCTCTCTCTCTCTCAGTTATTATTGGAATGGATCGATTTTAGTGTGTTGCAAGGGATGAGGTTGCAGCTTTTCATTAGAGGGGAGAGGGAGGGTAATGAGGGGAAGGAAGAAAAGAAAATAGAAAAAGAGGGGAGGAAGGGAAGAGAGAGAGAGAGAGAGAGAGAGAGAGAGAGAGAGAGAGAGAGAGAGAGAGAGAGAGAGAGAGAGAGAGAGAGAGAGAGAGAGAGAGAGAGAGAGAGAGAGAGAGGATAAAATGATATACAAACATTGCACCTGTTTCTAGCTATACGCTCATGAATACTGACGTGTGCGTGAGATTGAAGACGTGTGTGTGTGTGTGTGTGTGTGTGTGTGTGTGTGTGTGTGTGTGTGTGTGTGTGTGTCTTTATATGAGGGGATGCCTTTTGCGAGTGGACACACACAAATACACACACACACACACACACACACACACACACACACACACACACACACACACACACACACACACACACAGGTGTTTACCAAAACCAAACAACAACAACAACAACGATCCGTAATATCACAATAAGTACAATTTAATAAACAAATAAATATATAAATAAACAAATAGACCAGTAAATTATTTGATAAGTAAATAAGAAATTGGAAGAAGAAAAATCAAGCAGTAAGAGGAGGTGGAGGAGAAAGAAAAAGTTGAAAAAAAACAGTAAGGGAGGAAGAATAAGAAGAAAGGGAGGAAGAAGAGGAGTATTATAGTAATAGTTTGAAAATGAGGAGGAGGAGGAAGAGCAGTAAGAGGAGATGGAGGAGAAAGAAGAAGACGAAAAAGAGCAGTATAGGAGGAAGAATTAGAAGAGGAGGAAGAAGAAGAAGAGGAGGAGGAGGCAGAGGTATAATTTCTCAGAAGATTACTAGTACAAGTTTAGGAAATGAAGCTTGGTTCCAGAAAGTCGTGGTTGGTAAGACTTCTCCAATCAGTCAAATTCTTACCCATTTCCAGTCGTGCACGCAGAGGGGGGGCGGCTAAGCAGGGGGAGGGGGGGGAGGGGCGTGCGTGCTGACTAAGGGGCGTGGTAGGGGTGGGAAGGGGCTGTGGTGGGGGTGGGAAGAGGGTGTGGTAGGGTGGGGGGCGGGGACTCACGGTAGGATATGATCTGCGAGGCTATCTGAAGGAAGGAGGGATTCTCTCTCTCTCTCTCTCTCTCTCTCTCTCTCTCTCTCTCTCTCTCTCTCTCTCTCTCTCTCTCTCTCTCTCTCTCTCTCTCTCTCTCTCTTCTTATACCTTCAATTTCACATTCCCTCCCTCCTTTCCTCTTTTCTTCCTCCCCTCTTTCTCTATTATTTTCTTCCTTCCCCTCATTTCCCTCCCTCTCCCCTCTCATGAACAGCTGGGATAAAATTCACATGTAAACAAAAAGACTAAGATTACATTAACGTTTCTGTAACAGTGATGGGGTTAGGGAGTATAACGTGAATCAGACATGCACAGTCACACCACGGACATGTTAAGAATATTGAGTCAACAGAAGATGTAGTGACGCCTTCATTGTTGCATCTATCACTGCCACCCAGGAGTTGTGGGGCGGCAGATAGGATGAAGCAGAGAGGGAATGAATATAAGAGGTTTGGAGTGGAAGGAGTGATGATGTTTACAACTAAAGATGCTGACTTTCGCGATGAGAAACAGATGTGTCTTGTGTCAGCAGAGAAGATATTAGCCCCAATTGCATCCTGTGTGGTCAGGTCACTATAGAATCACCACATGCAGAGAGGAGAGTTAGTACCATCACCACCTGTGTTACACCAAGACATACTACACTTATCTTTAACATTGTGTTGCAGGTTATTTTTACTGTTACGTGATGACAGACACCATCATGAGTCAAGTATTGTCGATGTAATAACGTTAATGAAACAATACTATTAATTATATATGATCCTTGTTAATAGTGTTGCTTATGACCAGATGAATGATGGGTTTTCATCCATTTAATCCCTGAAAGTCAGTCAAGGGTTCACACATCACTTACATACTCTTAGGTGCAGGGTAAGGCTGTCTTGTTTGGAGAGAAAGGTTTGTGTAACTTGTCTTCCTTTGTAATATGTTCTGTGATGATGACTCATGCCTTTCGTTACAGTAGTGTGAGGCGAGGGTGTGTGTGCTTCCAGTGGCACCTCCCGTCCTGTGTGTGGTGCTGCATCACCTTCCTGGACCATCACCACGCGCCGCACCACCACTCACTTCTGCCACGCTAAGCTTGCACTTCTCTACGATGTGAAGGATGCAAAGGTTCCGAGCTCAGCGAACACACCACACCCTCAGCACCGACACCACACCACACCACACCACAGTCACCTTCCTGCACACAGGGACACAGTCTTGGTAGGATGTAACTCCTGGGACGTATGCGGTTCACCTGGGTCATGGTGGCGGTGGAGCGTGACCTTGGCTAAGGCTGAGGCTCCTGTGGCCCGCCAGAGCGTTGCATCACCAGACGATCACGTGACAATGCCCAAGGAAGGCGCCCAGCTTACGGTGGTGGCGGCGGCAACGGTCATCAACTCGAGGCTTCCGAGGAAGGTGAGGACTCGCCTTTCGCTGCTGTTCACCTCCGTCAGATGGAGGACTCTCTGATCCGCCCCTGCACCTTCCCCTGACCGAGATGCGGGGCGCGGGCGGGGGACGGAGGCGGGGGCGTTCTCCCGATGGTGAAAGCCCCCGCAACACCTCCCGGCGCCCCTCGGACACCGATGACGAGGAGAGTGTGAGCACCATGGTGAGCGAGACGCCGCCCCAGCTCAGCCACCGAGACCCCGAGGACATGCTGGAGGTGTACGCGGACGGAGACTTTGAGGACGTGGAAGAAGGAGAGGAGGAGGAGGAGGATGAAGAGGAGGACGCCCTGGAACTGGTGGTGGAGACGCTGACGGGGGACTGTTACCGCGTCAGAGTCTCCCAATGGGACACCGCGGCCAGCCTGAAGGACCTGCTCTACCGAACACAAGGTACTGACACTGCTGCTACGCCTCCACTACTTCACTGTCCTATACTTACTGTGTATTCTCTTTGTATACTTACTCACTGTATACTTACTATCTATTCTCCCCTTCAGGCATCCATCCCAGCTACCAGCACCTCATCCTGCGGGACCGCGAGTTGGTGGACGACGCGTGTCTCATCGACCAGGAGGTAGTGGACGGATCAACGCTGCGTCTGGTGCTGACCATACGCGGCGGCCCCGTCAACGCACGCCGCCTCCCCTCCCACGAGGACCTGCTGCTGCGTGACCTCACTGACCACCTCGACAACAACAGGTGAAGGAAGGCACCAGGTGAAAGGATGAAGGGTGAAGGAAGGAGTAAAGGGGAAGACGCACAAGGGATAAAATGCAATAATCCACCATCATTATGAAATCCCTGTTCGTGTGTAAATGAATGGCAATAATGATGATGATGATGATGATGATGATGATGATGAGGTGGCAGCGAAGTTGGCTATGATTAAGTGTGGGTAAGGTACAGGTGTGCGCCCTAAAGTGGCACTCTTCAACACCTAGACGAGGGCCTCAAAGTATTCACCTGCGTGACAAATACCTGTTTGGTGGAGCCCCTTTCAGGGCCGGATTTTTTTTTTTTATCAGTCTGTATGTATGTATGTATGTATATATGTCAGTATCTCTCTCTCTCTCTCTCTCTCTCTCTCTCTCTCTCTCTCTCTCTCTCTCTCTCTCTCTCTCTCTCTCTCTCTCTCTCTCTCTCTCTCTCTCTCTCTCTCTCTCTCTCTCTCTCTCTCTCTTTTTCCTGTAACGTGCATTGCTAATTACACTGAAAACTCTATTTCACATCGACCGTATTTGTCATATTGATTCATGTAAGTAAGAACGAACCACACTGAAGGAAGGAGGAAGGGTTACTTTAGACTATCAAGCGAGGCTCATCCAACACTTTCTTCCCTTCGTAATAATGCAACACTGATCGTAAAGCCGAATATTGACTGGCTAATGGAAAGAAAATTGCCAAAAACGGAGGAATAAGTTAGGGAATGACATACTTTTTACGTCACTACCTCTCATACACTTAACATACACCGTCACAGAACCCGCCACGCCACTAACACACACACACACACACACACACACACACACACACACACACACACACACACAGCATGTAAAACGTAGTGACGGTTGATGAGAGGTGAAGGCTATATTTAGACTCGTTTATAGGTGTGTTTAGGTGTTTTCCTCTAAGTGTGTAACGTAAACATGTGTATAAATAGAATGTTATAAAATTATTCCTATAGTTTATTTTTTTTTATATATATATTAGGTGTTTTCTTGACGTGTTTACTAATGTTATATATCTAAAAAAAATAAGAAATATAGAAGACAAAAAAGATTGCTTAATTTGTGTAGTGGTTAGTGAAGATTCCTGTGTGTTGTGGTGGCCTACATGATGGTGCTTTGTGGTGTAGGTGAAGAGTGTGTTATAGTGTGGTGGTTGTGGTTGTTTGTTATTCAGACGAGCATCACAATGAGTCCGGGAGAAGCACTGGTTTCAGGGATAACAAAAAACAAAACAAAAAAATCCAGTAACTTGTTTTGTGAGATATACCACCACATTCATGTTTATTTTTTATATATATATTTTTTTCTTCAAGATTATTACCTGTGTTGTATAATGTAATGCGTAGTGTTGTGCGCATTTTAAAGTAATAGCAGCACATACTGAACACTTAATTACTTTGATAGAGTTCGTTGCTAAAATGAGGTAGGATTGGGATAGCATAGGACCACTGATGAGACGTGTGTGTGTGTGTGTGTGTGTGTTCCAGTATGTTGTGTGTTCTATATTACTTGCCACGTGTAGAGTTGCGTCCAAGAGGTTACATCACTGGTATCCCTTGCAGTCAGAAGATGGGCGCGGGACAGACCCTGACCTTCCTTGTGTTCCATGACGACGAGAACATGAACGTGAACGTGTACCGCGTGGTGGAGAACAGAGACGGATCCTACTCACCCCTCAATGAATCCTGGGCCTCCGTCGGCAGGTGGGTGGAGGGGGAGAGGGAGGCAGGGTGAGGAAAGGAAGGGGAGGGGAGGAAGGACATGTGTGTGTGTGTGTGTGTGTGTGTGTGTGTGTAACCTGTGTCGTGTTCGCAGTGGGCGTGGCGGGGCAGAGGAAGTCTCACCGCTCAAGACGCAGCTGACCGAGGAGGAGAAACGTACCATGGCAAGGATGGCTGACCTGCGCTCCGAGATGGACAAACTCAGGCTGCGCAATAAGGTACGTGTGTGTGTGTGTGTGTGTGTGTGTGTGTGAGGCTGGTATGCGGGTCACACTGCGCAGCAAGGTAGGCGGTGTTGCGCAGCTGAATGTGTGATAAAGTTTAAAGTTTAGTGCGCCAGAAAGATGAGTACGCCGTTGGACGATTGCCAGACTCAATAATAATACCAAAGAGAATGTAAAAACCGGACGTGGAATTATGGGATGTTTTTGTAATATCATGAAATTGTTAAGTGTTTATGTTGATTATTATCATTGCCACTATTATTATTATTATTATTATTATCATCATTACCATGTGTTGTTTTGCATGATGTTTTTTGAGTCACCTTTATTATCTAGTGGTGGTGCATGGAGAGGTGTGGTGTGCTAATGAACAAGATGCCATGGTGGTGCGTGGCGTGGCGTGGTGTGGTGTGTGGTGCTGGTGTGGTACTCGCTTGTTGCCTTGTTATGGTGACGAGACGTTGACATTATTGCTAGCCGTATGATGAGAGAGAGAGAGAGAGAGAGAGAGAGAGAGAGAGAGAGAGAGAGAGAGAGAGAGAGAGAGAGAGAGAGAGAGAGAGAGAATCGTACATATGATGATGTAACATTTCGTTGCAGAAAAAGAAGGACAAGATCAAGGGAATGATGAGCAGCAACCACACGTCCCTCAGCAGCAGCCTCAGGTCGGTACCGGGAGGCCCTGATGACGCCTTCACGCCGCGCCTCGACCTGACGGAGATCGCGGGACTCTCCGGTGGAGGCGGTGCTCTCACCACGCCACGGAAGCGAAGCGCCGTGAAGCGGCTTGCGGCCATGCGGCGCGGGTCGCGGCCCACCACGCAGGAACGAATGGAGCTCATGAAATCGAGTCACGGTCGTTCCACCCTGCGTGAGCTGCCCTCCGCCAACCCGCCCGTGCCCGTCGACTTCACGCGCAGGAAGCCACTGGAGGCCATCAGACCCCAGATGATCGGCGGCCGCCTCGAAGCCGTTGACGAGATGTTGGGGAGGATTGAAAATTCCCCAGAACAGGGGGGGCGTTGGTCCCGCGTGACGACAGCCACGCAGCAGGAAGCGTGGCCCAACAGGGACTCAGCCAAGCCACCACTGTACATGCTGCCCGAGGTGTCGTCCGGCAAGCACAGGCGTTATGACCACGACCGCCTTAACCACTCCCACAACCAGGAGCTGCTGCGGCCTGCACGGCACACAGCAGGCCGCCGACCCAAGACATCGCCGGAGGTGCTGGAACGGCGGCCTGGCACCCTGCCCGATACCACGGAGGAACGTGTCTTGCTGCGAGGCACCGACGACCGTCTGCGAGAGTTGTGTTCAATCCTCGAACCTTCCCGGGGCGACACCCGTCACTCCACGAGGCTGGGCACCTCGCCGGGGGAAAGCACCACCTTGCCGCCCCTCAACTTGTCCTCCAGCTTCACGGGAGGTGGCCCGCCGCCCCGCAGCTACAGGAGCAACTCCGTGTCTGTGTCCTTGGCGTCACTCCGCACCCGCGGGTCCACGCCGCCCTCTCCCGGCCAGGGCGCACTGGTAACCACGGGCTCGCGAGAGCAGCGGGACGCCTTGAGGGGACTCATGCAGAGTCAGGGTGGGAACAGCACGTCACGCCCAGACAGCGGCAGGATGGCGCAGCCCCCGGCTGTGCTGCCTCCTGTCACGCCCAAGCGTCGCAAGGGTCGCCGCAAGCCGCGCTGTGAGAAGTGTTCTCGCCGCCTGGGTGTGTCCAGCACATACGAGTGTCGGTGTGGCGGCCTGTTCTGCGCACAGCACCGGTACTCCGAGACTCACTCGTGTTCCTTTGACTACCGCACGGCGGGCCGCGCGATGCTGGCCATGGCCAACCCACTGGTGGCGCCCAACAGGGTGCCCAAGATCTGAGACGGAGACAACCCTGGAGGAGAGAGAGAGAGAGAGAGAGAGAGAGAGAGAGAGAGAGAGAGAGAGAGAGAGAGAGAGAGAGAGAGAGAGAGAGAGAGAGAGAAAGAGAGAGTAAATTTTCATAACATGGAACAAGAAACATATTTTTTTTTCTCTCTCTCTCTCTCTCTCTCTCTCTCTCTCTCTCTCTCTCTCTCTCTCTCTCTCTCTCTCTCTCTCTCTCTCTCTCTCTCTCTCTCTCTCTCTCTCTCTCTCTCTCTCTCTCTCTCTCTCTCTCTCTCTCTCTCTCTCTCTCTCTCTCTCTCTCTCTTTTTCTCTCTCTTTCTCTACCCCCGCCCCCCAGGGCCTCCACTCCCCAGGCCAGTATTACCCAGCAGGGATACCGACAGTGCAAACAGTAGGGAACGTAGATGAACACACACACACACACACACACACACACGCCACGGACTCACCCACACACTGGCGAACAGACAACTTTATAATAATCAAAAAGCAAGTGTATAATATGGAGTGAGTCGTGAATCCAGACTAAAGACGGTGTTAAGAAATGTTACGTCAAGGATATGTCAAATCGACCGTGTTTTCCCGCCATTACTAGATGAGTCGAGAAGCTCATTTGATTTTGTTGCTAATTTATTATTTTTATATATATCTACTAATGCATAATTCAATATATATATTTGATTTGGTATAATCATTATTTTCTATATGATAACCCAGTTTTTTAACATGCATTTATTTTTAGTGACTGAAATATATGTTTTGTAAGGGTAGGCTATTCAATGTATGAGGCTTGGGTTCTATAAACATAACATAACCCATGTATTATGTATGTATTCAACATTGCATATACTTCACATACATAATCGAAAACAAACAGCTGTCCTTTATCTATATATTATTGGTTTGAAATGTGCCATTCCTAGGTGGACTCATTTGAACAGTTGGCGCCAAGTAGGTGGCGCCAAGTAAGTGGCGTCGTACACATTACTCAGTTACCTTCAAACAGTGACGAAGGACGGCTACGTGTGTTTCAAGGTAACCTTCATCAGTGCCTTATGCTTGCTTGTATTTCCATGCCACACGTACACATGACAGTACACACTTACACATCGTCCATAGTGGTATACAGTACTTGGATGGTTCGTTTATGTTATTGTTTTAACTTATACCCAATATACGTAGTAGTAAAGTATCGTTAGGTGGTGGTGGTGGTGATGGTGTTGCCTCAGTTTGTAGAGGGATTCAGTATTACTCAGGTGAGGGTGGGGGGGCGGTGTTGTCTAGTGCATTCTTAATTAACACAACAAGAGTAACACGGAGTCAATGTAATGGTGTGTCATTCTCACCTAAATAATCGGTAAATTTCCCGTCCGAGCGCCGCCATGTTGTTATTGCTTGGTTCAAACTTTCCAACAGCAATTTTTTTGTTTTCTAATTTAACCTAATGTAATCTAACCTACCCTAACGTAACCAAATTTAACCTAATGTAATCTAACTTACCCTAACGTAACCAATTTAACCTAACCTTATCGCCCCCCTCAACGCCCTCAGTCAGTTATTGGACATGTATATTATCACAGGAACGAGTGATTTCAGACAGAAAAGCCGCTTGGATTGACCTTTTAAAAACTTTCCTACTTTGAAGTACGAATACATTTTATTAGTTTATTTATATAGTTATTTATTCATTTATTGATAATCGAGACTGCTCCATCCACCTCTGTCGACAAAAACGTGTTAAAGTGTGTACAAATATGTAAATATAATACGTATCGTCTCCCTGATTATTATGAAATGACATTAAAAGAATACAGGAGAACGCACAATTTCACAGCAAGATATTGAATTATTGACAATGTAACTATGGACTGTAGGACAAAACACTTGGGTATTGGTACAGTTATGGGTATGATTCACTCACTCACTTACTCATGCTGACTCATTCTACTCAAACAGACTCATTTCTGTAGTCATTTATCTATTTTTACTTATTATTATTATTATTATTATTATTGGGCATTATTGTGTTGTCTGTCTGTACCTGTGATAGGATTATTTCATGTAGATTTCCATTTTTTGTGTATAGTTTGATGTGAATATTATAGTGTGGATAAAGGAATGGCCGAACTGATTTGCTAACCCACGTATCCGTTTATCTATTAATTTACTTATATTTATAGTTAATAGTGATGGCGCGAGGCTCTTGAATTAATTATTTATTCTATTATTTTATCATCATTGTGTTTCTGACGCACCGTATTAATTGTCTGATCGTAACTGTACCTGCTTAGTGAGGTAAACGGCAGCAAGGTAATGAAACTAATTAAGACCTTACCTGGAAAGCACCTTACCGTCTGTTGATTAGTAGGACAGGTAAGGCTGGTGGTGTGAGGCTCATCCAATATTTTGTCACTCGCATAAAGTAGAAATAAATGTCCTTTTTTTTCATTTTGGTATGTTGTCTTATATTCCCTCGTGTGTTTGTAAGTGTTCAAGGCCTAAGTAGGTATTGATATGTATAGGAAGAAGGGAAAGGGAGAGGAAGGAGAAAGTATAGGTTGTTTTCACATGACCATATGATTTATTTACGTCTCAAGATTTATTATGGAGGGTGAACAAGTGAACCAATAGGAGTATAACAGTGGCCAGTTGGAGGAAATGCTTCTAATGCCGAGCTGTTGTGACGTTATTGGGTGTTTCAACAATTTAATGAAAGATGTAAATATATCTTGATACCAGCTTCTTGCTCTAGTAACTAAACGTAACCCATTTAAGGAGAAATTACGATCGTAGCTAATGAGGTTAATTCGAGTCAGATGAAATAAACCTTTTCTGGTGATCACTGGCATCTGTATGACGTCAATTCTATCAGCTTTTTTTTTGTGTGTGTGGGCGTACTGACAACTGTATGACGTCAATGTAAATCACGTATCAATTTATTGTATTGACACAGAACATACTAATATTACTTGATTATATACGAACTGAAAAGTGTCTAGACTAAGGCGTGATGTAGTTACATAAAGTGCATTCCTTGGGGACGAGACTAGCTAATAGTTAGAACCATTATTATTCTACGTCTCACTGGGGATGAGATAGTTTAGTTGATCACAAATAGCCTCGTCAGGGCCAACAGGTCTGTAGCTGTTCTTCCTTTGTTTTCCCTTAATAAATCAAAAGAAAACGAGTTCGCACTATTATTTTCTTTGTTTTTAAGGGAGTACTGTGCGAAAATAAGTATCTCAGAGCCTCAGTCAAGTGGCATTAAGTCTTTGGTGATGAAAAGCCTCCACAGCTTAAACACGTAGATGCTTATGAAGACCACTGTTGTAACCTTATGTTTTTCTCTCTCTAATACTGGTGGAAAAGTACTAAACAAACACATTTTCATGAGGGATAAGAATGGAGAAGAATAATATTTTTAAGTTCAGTATGGAATGGAGCTTAATGATATACAATGATAGGATCAGAGGTGCAATTACTGGTGATAAATCTTGTATTAGCCACAAGGACGGCGCCAGCATAACCTACTTGAGGGATTGTCTAGAACATATGCAACCTTGTGAATCAGAATTTATATACAGTCATTGTATCATTTATTTATGCATTTATTTATATTTGCTTATATATCTTTACTTATTTATTTGCCTTTTTATGCCAAGTTATGTTAAATGAGTGTTTTGAGGCAAATCATCCAAGGCGTTTCCTAATTTATGAATGTAGTGTATCAGCTTATTATTACTAGTTCTTGATCCACTATCTATCACACCTCTCTAACTATTATTATTATTGCGTTTTTACCCCTCATTATTAAATTGTTAAGGTATTTACGTATAACCACCGCTTATAGCCAGTCGTTAGCGCGTCAACATTCTCAAAGCAAGGATGGCATTAAAAGGAATGGCACTACGTTTATAGATCATTTATTCCTACTCCAAACTTTTGACCTTTTATCTTTGACATTTTTACCTCTGCCATTTTTCTGGTGCCATTTATTCCGTGTACTTATTAGAAGATACAATGAGTCTTGAATTTATATTTGTTTATGACTGACTTCACCTCGTGGTATTGCGAAAATAAGTTGGTCTTGAGCTACTTCTTGGATACGTACTTGGATATCATTTCATTAATTAGGAGTGATTTCTTAGTTCTGAACCTTGTTAGTCTTGGCCAATCATGCAACAGCCTCGTTAAATAAGACAAAGCAGCGAGGTTTTGATAAATTATTTTTGTGTTTAAGTAGAATGTGGCTCAAACTATTTTCTTTTTATCGTAGGCCTAGTGAACAAGATGCGGTTGATATTTTCTTTTAATTCGACCTAATAGACCTAGTTAAGATATGATATTATTGTCACAAAGGGCGCCACCGTTCCTGAGGACATCCAAGGACGCCTCCTATACCAAACAGCTTTCTACTGTAACATTTGCAACTTTTAATAATAGCTGAGGAAATCCAAGTATTAATAAACAATTGTGAATGCCAGACTTTATAATAAACAGAACTTTTCAGGCAATAAACTATCGTTTGTCTCCTAATATAGTAAGGTAGAGTTGTGGGGAACAGAAAAAAGTTGTAACCTTAAGTCTCACTCACTTCCTCTGTGTTTAAAGTTTTCCCTCATCTTAGTTTTCTGCTTCCTTGACAATTTCATATTTTCACCCGATCCGAGGCCTTTAGATTGAGGGAAAGTATAAACACAGTGAAAGTGAGTCCAGCAGGTTATCCACATCTGACCACGACTTTACCTTCGTCATACACCCACATGCCTCCTGTTACCTGTGCTACCTATATAAAGGAGCTGCCTCGTGTAGGTCATTAACTGGCCTCTTGCAGTCTCCTCATTTCTTATGTTCTTATGTTCTTATAATGGTATGTAACGATGTAACACACAAGGTGATCCACGCAAGGGTACACTAGCCAGAAGGGATGATGATAATGATAAAAAAGGGAATGATGATAGTGATGAATAGACTATAATGAACTGATTCAACAACTAGAGTTACGAGACACTATAACAGCAAGGTCTACTACGGCGCCGGTGCAGTAAGATATCAGTCCTTCCCTCGCGTCATGTTCTGCCAGACGTACGACTCATTCTCCCTAGCGCTCTCGAGGATGGTGGAGGTGCTTTTGAATGTCTATGTATAACGATATATATTCTCACCAAATAACACAACTACATAGGCACCAAAGAGGAGGTGTTGCTAATGTACTGAATGGGTGAAGAGAAGCTATTGATGTTTCGTAAGTATGAGTGTACTGTGTTTCTTTACCTGATTGATTTATTGTATTTATTTGGTGCCGGATTTGGAAGCACTGCAGGAATTTGAGTTGTGATGATTGTGATTCCTACAAGACTATAGTGTGAGGCAGGCAGGGTTTGTGTCGTACTTTTTATAATAGTAGTAGTAGTAGTAGTAAAGGTGGCGGTAGTATGATGATGTTAATACTAATATATAGTACACACGCGCACGCACACACACACACACACACACACACACACACACACACACACACACACACACACACTCCTATGCAAACAAACAAAGCAAACTATTCCTCATGCATACAAAGCAAGATACAAACAAAACAAATCATAAACTGTTGGTATACTTTTATTAATTGTTTGTAAAAGATGGATAATCATTTCTTACAAACCCTTAGTGTTGCATCTCGGACTTTTCCGTATTTCCGCTTTTTCATTATTTGTTTTCCTATTTAGCTCACGAGTATAGGCTCAATAAATAATGGACGGATTGAAAGTGAGCCTCGCGGACTGGAAACAAGGAATGATGCTAACCCCCCCCCCTCTCTCTCTCTCTCTCTCTCTCTCTCTCTCTATGACCCTCGTCAGCTGCCAAGCTCTGGGCTGTGTCAGGAGCAGACGGCCGTGGTGAGCCATACAGGGCGTCAGGCAGGACCAGCTGACGGGTAGGGAAGTTGTGGCTGACCCCAGCTGGCCGGAGTCTGCCTTAACCCGCCCCTCCCCGCCTCATGCCCTCCATGCTCACTCACTAAGCGTCAGCCTTATTCTAAAACTAACACTAGTAATAATTAAAATCCTCTATAAGAGAATTTAGGTGCAGCGCCCCCACCCAGGGAGTTGACAGGGCGCTGTTGGCACTGTGCGTAGACAGGCGTATTGACATTGGTTTGAAGTAGGTAGGCTAGGTTGTCAGCCTTCAGAGGATCGTATTACTGCCACTTAGTGTGAAAAGTTAGGCTATTGTGAGATGTTCACTAACTTCTTATAAGAAGTAATGTAGGATTGAGTTAATCAGAAGGCACATAACATTGTATGCTGGGCTGCGGCGATGCCTGCACCGCCCATGGCCCCTCTGGTACACAAAACACATACGATTACAATCACAGGTCGGGGGTCGCGTTACCCACTATCACTCTAGTTACAGCGGCCAGTGTTACGGTGATGATAAGCTGTGTGTTGCCTGGCCCAGCCCCGCTGAGGGCTGAGCACGGCACTACAGCTGCAGCGAGGCCCTGGCCGCGCCTCACAGTGAGCCACTCTAAACGGGTTAGGAAGGAAAGTTGTTTACTTGTTATGTTCTGGAAATGACGAACAATTGTGTATAATTCTTGGCGATAACTTGATTTTAGTGAACTTTTGGTGACTACAAATTCTTGCAATGATTGGAAGTGAAAGAAAGTCTATGTGGGCTGTGAGGCATGACTAGATCAATTAGCCTAGCTGTTTGGTCACTGAAACACTGTCCGCTTAGGTGCCCGCAAGCCCCGACCCTGCGCTGTACAATCACAGACTCTTGCTACTAAGTGACGGCGTACACCCCCCTTCGGCGTGCGACTCGAGGCCTTAAAGTACAATGCTGAGGTTGTGATGCAACCTAGCGGACGCGAACACGTCCTCTTGCCGCGCCCTCCAGCACGTGAAGGCCTCGTGACCCTTGCACACTGAGCCGAATAGGTTGGGCAGCTTGCCGATCACCGAGGAACCGTGTCTCTGCCAACACTGACATCTGGTCTCGTGTTGCTCCTCCTCTTGGCATTCCTCTGTCGCCTTGGAAGCAGCCATCACCTGTGGTAGGAAGGAGACGGCCGCTCTCCAGCTGCTCTCTGCCATGAAGCTGAGCTGTAGGGGCGCGGGGATGGCCGCCGCTTGCACCAGGGCATCGCCGTTGGCCAGGATGTCCCTCCACGACTGGTGTGTTTCGCCCTCCTCCTGCTGCCCTTGGAACGTCTTGATGGTCCAGTTGACGACCGCGAAGGTGGCAGCATTGGTGGGGAAGGCGCGAAGCAGGGATGAGTTGAGGCCCCGGAACAGAACCCCGGCGCCTTCTGACGCTATGCTCTTTTTGAGGCAGTGAGCGATGCCACGGTACTTGTTGACGCCACCCAAGCCGTCAATCTGTGGCAGAAACACGCATGTTCAGAAGATGTGGCACACACACACACACACACACACACACACACACACACACACACACACACACACACACACACACACACACCACACACACACACACACCCACACACACACATTCAATTCATACTTAACCATTGAAATGTATAATTATTATCATTGATTAACCTCAAAAACCCTTTATAAAGTTCCTTAAATGATTACCTTTATAAGTGACATAACATCACATCCTTTTCAAGCAGAAGAAACAACAATGCTAACACCTCCTTTCTTCGCAGAACCTGACTGGGTAGGAGACAGAACCACACCACCAACACTCACCTGTAGCCTGGACTTGACCACATCGATGGGATAAGTGAGCACCCACGAGAAGGCTCCAGCGAACCCTCCAGCAGCCAGCACGGCGGCGGAGGACACGGAGCCGTCAGCGGAGGCCCATGAGCGACTCAGGTACTCGTAGCTCAGGAAGTAGGATGTAAACCCGGGCACCTGTAAGGGAAGGGGTGTCAGGGTGGTGGTGTTGTACTCTTACCTACTTAAAAGGGACACAAGCACCTAAGGGGAGCTGGTGACATGTAGGTGTGTCTGTTATTGTAACTTTCCACCGTTAGTTGTTATACAGGAGAGGAAGGGGGAAGGTGTGGTGAGGCAGGTGTGTTACTCCGTCCTTGTTGATTGTAATAAAGGGAATAGAGGGGAACCCAGAGGCGAGTGAGGCGTCATGGCAAACAAGGTTCAAGTTGAGTAAAAAGAATGCTGGGAGGATACTGTATACTCGTAGTGAAAAAGTATGTGTGTGTGTGAGAGAGTGAGTGAGGAAAAATTAGTAGCTACGAAATATGAACGAAAAGGAAGGATAGATTAATGTCAATAAAAAAAAAGGTAAGCGAATGTAAAAAAGAGAAAAGTCAAGCAAAAGTAAGAAAGTAAAGTAAATCAAAAGTGAATAAGAAGGACAAGTGAGTGTAAGGTGAGGGGGAGCCTGGTGGGGATGGACTTACATCTCTAAGGACGGTGATGAACTGTCCTCGGAACATGCCCCGCCATCCTTCCGTGGTCACGATCTTCTTGATGCAGTCCACGGGGCTGGTGTAGCTGCTGCAATTTGTGACGGTGGAGGAGGAGCTGGCGGCGCAGGACAGAGACTTGGTGGACACGCACGACTCTGTTTGTAGCTGGACTCTGGTTTTAACGAGCTCCATGGGCGAGGTGACGATGGATTGTGAGAGTCCCGCCACTGCGCCGCAGAACATTTGTGACCTGTTGGTGTGGGAGAGGCACTGGTAAGCGGTTGCACGACTCAGGGTGTTTGTAACGAAGGGCATGAGACACACTGCCCTCCTCTGTGTTGCCTTCCTTCTATGGCCACACCCTAGAGGGGACCTTCGCGTCACCCCATAAAACCCTACACTCACACTCACTTTCAGAAGCTCCTGATTTTTTTGTTGTTATCATTTTAACCGTCATCATTGGGTATTTATTCAATTTTTGATCTATCCGATGTTTTAGACAAAAACATTTGGTCCAGTTGAGATAAGAAAAAAGTGAAAGAAATTATGGAATTTTTCAATTTATTATTAGAAGGTTCCATGTTGTCTTTACTTTTCATAATTTTGGTTTGAAAAGGACCAGGATGTGACCTGCTTGTCCAGTGTAGCAGCAGACATGTATTACATTTTAACGAGGAAAGTTATGAGACAAATCGAAGAGCAGTGTTCAAAAATAAAATAAAATATCAGGATACCCATTGAAAGTGAGTCGAGACGGTCATGATCAGGGCACATGGGCACATGGTGCTGTGAGGCAGGCCCGTCACCCTGTGGTACTCGGGCTGCGTTCTTAATTGAGGAAAATGTGCGGACAGATAACATTTTAGTGGGCGCACTGCCCTCACGCAGCCACAGACCTTAAGTGACCCTCCAGACATGTTTGAAAGCGTCTACACACACAATCCCGACCACGTCAACACCAGCGTCACCATGGCCACCGTCATCCTAGTTATCCACAACGTACAGTCCGCCCGCCGCCCACAGCAGCAGTCGGCCTGACGTTCCAACAAGTAGGATGCTTATGACCAGCCTGGCGACGCCAGTGTTCACGAGTCACAATCGCACGAGTGAGCTGTTACAGGTATATAGGTTCGCACTCCACCGCAGCGGTGGTGTATACCTGAGAGAATCTGGATTCTGGATGTGTTTGACCATGTTGCCGTGGACGCCGAAGACTATGGCGTTGACGAAGGCCACTCCTGCCATAGGGGAGGACATGCCCTTGTACAGTCCGCGTAGCTGTCGGGATGAATGAAGGTGAGCCAAGAGAAAGGATCCCTATTCCCACAGACTTCCCTCAACACTTCAAACCACGGAACGTTACACCCAGTACTGCTTACTGCTGCGCCCACTGGAGATGTACGGGGCTGTAAACTGCCTTTACACGCAGTATTGAATATTTTTCCCTTTGGCGGCTCTTCCTTCGCCTCCTGTACAGGTTTAATGGTGGCGGAAGGAAGGCGCCACAGGGGACTCCATTCGGTGGATGCTGCAGTAAACACTGGTGTGTTAACGTCTCGCGGCTCAGAAATCTTAAGAAAACGCCCGAAATTTAACCCTCCCTTAAGTTTTTTTGAAAGGTTCCCCAAACCCCATGGTAGTCTCAGGTTGTCACTTACCGACTCATGTTTGATTGTGTCCGTGAGGCAGTGCCACGTGCCTCGGTACTTGGGATTGTGGAAGTCCTGGGTTTGGAGCCGAACCTGAACGGAACACCAAAAACAGAGGATTACCAAGGGAAGGCAACACTAATACATATTATAGAAATTATATATAACCAGTAGGAAGGAAGCAAAGCTAATGGTGCACACATTTGTTCCATCTTGACAACTGGAGGTGAAGTGAGCAAAAGAACTTGATAAAGAAAGTAGAAAGAGGTGCGTAATTATTGTCACCTCTTCAGAAGGAAAAGTTACATCGATGCACAAAGTCAAACATGTGTTACGAGACTTGAGTGTTTGAGTGTGTTAAGTGTGTTGCAGTGCATTTTCTTCGTGTGTTGTAAGTTACCTTTCAAAATGGTGACAGTTAAGTTGAAGTGAGAGCAAAATATGAAACCAAAAACTATATAGAGTACACTTCACTAGACGACTGGTAACGACACTTAGGGAAAAAAAAAGTCATAATCATTTTCGAATTGTTACAAGCACTCAGATCGTTAAGCTTGGGCCACGTTCTGGAAGCAGCTTAAGGCTCAGAAGTGGAGTGTACCGAAGATTCACGAACTACCTTACTGAGTCCGTTTTATTATCTCTCTCTCTCTCTCTCTCTCTCTCTCTCTCTCTCTCTCTCTCTCTCTCTCTCTCTCTCTCTCTCGAGGAATTTTTCAATGCGCAACTAGTCAACTGCAAATATATATATAATTAATATATATGTATATATATATAATTAATATATATATATATATATATATATATATATATATATATATATATATATATATATATATATATATATATATATATATAGATGCATGACCTTGTGAGGATGTAGAGTATTACGTCAATGGTGTTGCTGCGTCTGTTTGTGTTGCGTTACTTATCAATTGTTAGAAGAGTGTTTCAAACGTGAAGCAAGTTTGATAATTGGGAAATAAGGAGAGAGAGAGAGACTAGATAATATTCACCCCCAAATCCCCCCTTTCTACCCCCATACCCCAAAAATCCCTCTAGGCTATCCTACATATGCGCGGGTCCTTTCAGGGACGCTCTACTGCCATTGGTCGAGGCGCGAAGGGCTCTTTCCTCTGATTGGCGGAGAGAGGTGGTGTGTGTTTAAGCTCCGCCCAATCAGCACTGTAGAACATTCTTGCCTTGTTAGTCTGGACACGCCTCAGGTTATGGACACGACCGCTGAGAACTTGTTTTGAGTTGCTCTTTTGATCCAGTTATGTAAGAAGGTGGTTTGGATGCAGACACCGAGAAGCCTTAGTGACTAGCCAGCCAGGGGTGTGGAAATGTTTGGTTATAAAAACACCAGGATACGGATCACGTGGAGAGGTTGAAATAGGTAGTAGTAGCAAGAAGTCATTAGTGAAGGAATGTTTCGTCATAAGAACACAAGGATATAGATCACGTGAAGAGGTTGAAATAGATGAGAGAGAAAAAAAAACTCGTTGTGGATGTTCAATAGAGAGAAAAAAAGATAGATTATAAGAACAGAAGGATAAAATTTTTTTGCGTTTTTCGTTACAGTTCGTGGTTGTGCGCGTTACCAAGGTTGTGTAAGCAGGTTGTGGAGGCTGTAAGGTTTTAGAAAGGTTAAGAGAGAGTAGTAGTAGGTAGTAATAGTAGTAGAAGTAGTAGTAGTAGTAGATAAAAGATAGCCTTAACTACGAAGCCAAACACTGAACATATACAGTATTGTCGTGTAATGTGTGTTTGATGAGACAGTGTGGGGTCGTGCAGGTATTTACGAGTCTCTGTTTACCTGGGCATTGTGTGTTAATGAGGCGAGGTGCAGGGGCGTGTCGGGGCAGTAATGAGTCTAGTTGTCATCCTGCCTGATGGACTAAGGTTACGCCACTCCTCTCACGTGTTCTGTTCTTTGGTTGTCTTGTCGCGGTGTTCATCGGTTTTGTTTTATTTATAGGTTTCTGTTGTTCTTGATTTTCTTACTTTTTCTTTTCTTCTCCCTTTCTTTTTTTTCCCTTTAGTTTACCCTACTGCGTTTTTGTAGCTATAGTGATAATTTCTGTATTCATTTATCATTATGTTTAGTACTTTTTCTATTGTTACCCCTATCACACGTTCTCCATATGTACTCAACTATATAGGTCCAAAAAGAAAGGATGTATATATGTATTTGAACTCATTACTTAGTTGCTGTCATTATGTTTTTAAAAGTACTTCTATATTTCTATCATACACCCGTGACTGACATAAGTTCAAATGCATCTCAACCTCAGTCTGCCTCAAAGTGCCAAACACGTGAGGTAAAGGGCAGAGTGTGTGTGTGTGTGTGTGTGTGTGTGTGTGTGTGTGTGTGTGTGTGTTGTGTGTGTGTGTCATCTCCTTTCACCTCACTTTATGTCCCCTCACTCTCCAGCCCATTGTTACATCACCTGCTGTCTCTATCGCTGTTTACTAGTATGGTGTTTTAATGTTGCTACCTGTAGGCCTCCCCTTCTCTCCCCTTCACTCTGAGGAGGCTGCATTTCACAACACCTGCATCGCCCCATCATTATTCCGCCCATCGCCCTACTGCAATAATTATCCCCACTCCTTCATTTATTTAATTATCAACCTGACACTGATATATATAGAAGCGAGTGTATCTTTATTGTTTTCTCTTCCTTTCCGAGACTCTCTTACTGAATACTGAATCTGGCTTTCACTTGGCTGTTTTTTGTTTGTTTGCTAGTTCATACCAGACTGACTATCAATGACCTTTCTATCCGCTATAAGAATATGAATGTAAAGGAGCTGCAGAAGGTTAGCAGGTCCACGCGATGCAGTCTCTGGGTTATATATAAACTCAACCTATGTTCACCTATCATTTCTATCCATACACTCGTCTAATTTTCTCTTAAAACTCTCTACTAAATACATCTTAACTATACCTGCTCACTAAGTCTATTCCATTCCAAAACCAATTAATCCCTATCTCCTTTTCGAATCTAAATTTTATGCAGCTTGAAACCATTAATTATCATGTTTACTATAAAGCTGTACTAGTGTTCCTTAACTTCAATAAGACGTAAGCTCTATCCACACTATACATAAGGGTGATGAGGTTACAGTAAGGTGGAAGCTGGGAATCCACATCCTATCGTTTTTTTAATCTCTTCACCAGTAGTCCTTGAAAGTATGTAGGGTTAGGCTGCATCTTCCCCACCGTGGAGAGAAGAAGGAGGGGAAAGAAGGAAAATATTTTCTTTTACATTTTATTATTTTGCTCTTTAAATATATATTCTTTTTTTTTTATTTACATTACCTACGCTGGGGGTGTTTTTCTAAGAGTACAGGTGTGTGATTGGCTGGTCAGGTGTAGAGGGTTATCCCATAGGTGATAAGACTTATTATTGGTATGATATGTATGACTGTGGGAGGAGTATGGGAAAGGTGTCTGTATGTGTGTGTGGGGGGGAGGGGCAGCAAAGGGAAAACAAAATTAAGAAAAGAAAATCAAAATCAAAGAAAGGAAAGGCATTATATAACCAGTGTGGATTTTTTTTTTTTTAGAAGTGGTGGTGGTGGTTGTGGTGGTTGCTTACTTGCTTTCCCTTACGTAATACTAAGATTCCCCCCAACACTGTATTGTGACACACTTGCCCGCCCTTCCACATGCCTCCTCGCAACACATACATAGGCACGCACACATCAATTCTTGCCGTGAACTCAAAACACATTACAAAAGAAAAAGAAAATAAAGAGAGAGAGAACATAGAACCGGTCTTACACGTGAGGTACTAACGTCGTAGTTGCTCTCTCTCTCTCTCTCTCTCTCTCTCTCTCTCTCTCTCTCTCTCTCTCTCTCTCTCTCTCTCTCTCTCTCTCTCTCTCTCTCTCTCTCTCTCTCCTTACAACACTGCAGTTAGCCTTCACCTGATGCTCTTTTGTTTATCCATAATTCAAAGCGCTTCTGCTATACGCTAAGTCGAGTTCAGCCTTAAATTAATAGTGTTCAAATATAAATAAATGAAAGCACACCTGGATACCTGTGAGAAGGAGAAGGAGAAGAAAAAAAAAAGTAGGCTGTCTATAAGCACACGTGGAAAAGATGGAAAATAGGCCGCATGGAGAAATAGATAATAATGATGATAATAAAATATGAAGTAAATTAGATGATTTGAGGTCAGGTGGTTAATTGAATGAGGTGAAACTTATGTAGGTGGAGTTTTTGTAGTTAGGGATTTCAATAGTTAATACAGTAGTGATCTTGTCCATGAGAGAGAGAGAGAGAGAGAGAGTATATAATCCATCTCTTACCTTTACGGTGTCGAAAGGATGCCCCACAGCTACTCCAGCACAACCTGAAAACAGAAGGAAAAACATTAGCCACAGAGAAACACACACAACCACACACACACAAACACACACATGTAAATAAAATAATGTAATACCTATATAAACCAAGTAATGCTGATGCAAAATACAGTTATAATGGTTTAAAGTGTATAATGTTATTGACTATTTGCTCTGCTGAAGATAGTGAGGATCAGGGAGTCAAGACCATCGTGTCACACCTAACCTCCTTCAACATAACAATGACAGTGTTGATTAAACGAGTTATATTTATTGTTCCGCAGTACAGCATGACTAGGAAGGACACTTAACTAACTTTCAAATCACAGTCCTTGATATGTTGATAGATATAAACAAAAAGTAAGGACATTAATAGATGAATCGGTATACTTATATGTCACAAGACGAGACACATAATAGTAGGGTTGATATTAATTAAAGTTTGTCTTCCGGATCTCTTAAGTCATTTATTTGTATATTTTTGTTTCTACTTTTTGTTATAGTCGCGATGTTTTTGTGTGTTTGACTTGCTTCTCGAGGCGATATTTCTCTCATAAAAGTATAACAAACAAACAGGTGTAGTCTTGCCAAACACTACCCTTACTTGAAGCTGCTCAATTTCGTGGGTCGCTACACAGTCGGGAGATTTCTAATTTCACAACACTCCCTGCAAGGTGATAGGGAGGCCGCGGCACCAACGTAGTAAACTTAACGCCCACGAAAATTATGACCTTGGGGCCTCTTAGAGTGACCCACACGTGCCAGGAACCAGTGTGGCGTAGGCATGGCAGCCACGTGTGAGGGTGATGCAACACTAGGCCTAAATGGAGTAGGAGGAGGAATAGGAGTAGAAATATGATGATAATGACGGAGCCTCCCAACGTTCGCTTCCTCTTTCCTGTCTCCGAACCCTACCTGGCACACCTTGGGAGGCTGCCAACACGTGCACACAACATGGCTCGGGTACAGGACGCGCCGCAGCCTTCAAACACCGTGTGGCAAGCAGAAGGGGTCTGCATCGTGCGTGTGAAGGCAGGAAACACGGCCACACACGCACACGCACACACGCACACACACACACACACACACACACACACACACACACACACACACACACACACACACACACACACACACACACACACACACACACACTACAACTTTCCTTGTTATTGTCACTGGCTGTTACCAATACTAATGATGTTGATGATTTTTTATACTCCTCGTTAGTGCCACCAAATAAGATGTGAACACTAAACGTATGCATACAAAACAAATCAATACATATACATTATTTTAAACAATTTTGCCTTAAGACTGCATCAATTTCTCTATTAATCAGGTTCTCATGAGTTATTTTTTTGTATTATTCGTATCATCTCATAATTTAGTGTCTATTACCCTCGAGGTGTTGTACAAAGGTTATATTGTTATAATGATACATTGTTTTTGTTCAGCTCCGGGGAAATAGATATTGAAATGAAAGCTGATAAGAAAAATAACACTAGGAATATTAATCGACCTCCATTTAATGAGTTATATTTCTTGCCTTGATTTGGTGTAATTAGTGGTGAGTGTGTTCCTGGTGTGTGAGGTGGGGAGGGAATGTATGAATGTTGGAGTCATTGAGTGTCTGAATGAGTGTGTGTGTATGTGTGTCAGTTTCATGCATGTGGTGTTTTGATGGAAGTGTTTGTTAGTGGCAAACACTCTTCATCCTCCTCCTCCTCCTCCTCCTCCTCCTCCTCCTCCTCCTCCTCCTCCTCCTCCTCCTCTTCCTTCTCCTCCAACCAAGCTTCAACAACAAATATTACAGCCTCCCTTTTTTTCCCTCTTTTTTTCTTCTTTCCTCCTGGTCGCTTTGGAGGCCATTTCAAAGAACGTCAGAGCCTTATACCTGTTCCTCTTCATTAGTATTCATGACCCTCTACCCCACCACCACCACCACCACCACCACCACCACCACCACCCACCACCCCACCACCACCCCACCACCACCACCACCCCCACCACCACCTCCTCCTCCCCTCCCCCTCTCCCCTCCTCCCCTCCTCCTCCTCCTCCTCCCTATGGCACTTCGGTTACACAAGACCCCACCCGCCCAGTTTTGTTTTTGGGCAAGAGCTGGGTGGGCGTTGTTGTGGTGGGTGTTGGGGGGGGGGATTAGCCAGAATAAACTGGATCAAGTCCCTCTCTACGCTGCATCTAACCCCCCACCCCCGCCCCCCCAACTTCATCGGCGCAGTGTTGCATCTTGACTTAAATTTCACAACACAGTTCATTCTTTTGCACGACCTTGTGGAAAGCTCTCTCTCTGTCTCTCCCTGTATCTCTCTCTCTCTCTCTCTCTCTCTCTCTCTCTCTCTCTCTCTCTCTCTCTCTCTCTCTCTCTCGCTCTCTCTCTCTCTCTCTCGTTGGATATATATATGTATAGTAAGAAAATATATCCAAAACAATACAAAATAAAGCTAGAAATGAATAAGCAAAGTAAAAAAATAATAAAATCGAATGTAGAGGAAAAATCCACATTGTAAGTCGTAAAGTAAAAGAGATGAATAAAGTTTGTTATGTACTGTAATAAAGTGTGTTGAGAGCGATGCACACTACACCACCACAGACATTTTTATTTATATCTTTTTTTACTAACCACACACTTACACACAACGATACTTCTTTTTTTTTTGTTATCTCACCTTAACTAAAACACCACATTAACCACACACTTGTACCACTTAACACTAACCACACACACACCTGCTAACCACAAACCTAAATAAGAGTAGTAATTGTATGTAGGTATTATTTGTAACTACTTACTACTACTACTACTACTACTACTACTACTACTACTACTACTACTACTACTACTACTACTACTACTACTACTACTACTACTACTACTACTACTACTACTATTATTACTACTACTACTACTACTACTACTACCTCCTTTTAGTAGATAACTGTCAGGTGTATAGATCGATAAACTTACTTACTTTCTTAGCTATTTGACCTCGCTTACTTATTCCATATTTTTTATTTAAGTGGAATTAGATACTACTTCTATGCCTTATGCCTCCACTTAAGCAATGGTAGTTCACGTGTTGGCCAGGTAAATGAGGGCAAGGATGTGTATTAGACTCGTTTTGGTACTGGCTTGAGCTGGGCAAGTGGTGGTGGTGGTGGTGGAAGCGGCTGTTGGTGGTGAGTGTTGCATAATATTTAGCATTTACCTGTGACCCCACTAATACCTGTACTGCGAGAGAGAGAGAGAGAGAGAGAGAGAGAGAGAGAGAGAGAGAGAGAGAGAGAGAGAGAGTTGCACAAGTGGCTTCATCAGATAGTTTAGTGTATCTCATAAACACGAGGAAATGAATGAATATTGCAGTAAGGAAAAAAAAGCAAATGTGCCCAGAAGACTGACTCACATATTCCCTGCCCTAAATAATACTTCTCTTATATGATACAGACAAACTACACTTTACCCAACACCAAACATTTATATATTTTCCCTAAACTCATTTTCGTGTCAAACTAAGATCATTACCTGCACCTCTCTAAGCATTTTTTGGAAGACTTAATATACATTCATTTTAACTCAAGCGTAACTGTTCCCCTCCGTTATATAAGGAACAAATGGTCTCCCTCAGTGGTTACTATACTACATGGGTGTTTAGGGGGCGGGGGGGAGAGGGGGGAAACGGTCTACCCACCCCACCCAAAAACCAACTATACAGACAATTGGGTGCCCATGTTTGTGAGGCTTTATCGCCCTCAAGCCTGACTTCTAAGAGGGTAAAGTTGCCCTACCTGTTTCTTTTTTCATTACCAATTCATATTTATGGTTATACCTGTAGTTTGCATCATTGTTTTATTGTACTTGTGAACTTTAATTAAGAAGAGAGAGTTTAGATTAGTTTGAATGTTGGAATAAGATTAATATTTGTTGTCTCGTGTAGCAACAGAACCACCTCGATGGCTTACTACCTTCCTTCTCGTGTCGCATCACAAACAGAAAAATATATATGGTAAACGATGCAGAAAAAAAAAGAAAAACGAACGGGTGAATAAATATAAATAAAAAAAAAAAACTTTGACGTCACTAGAAGGGGGAAAAAAAACTAACTTGAATTAAAAAAATGCACAAGGTCGGTTTAGTTTCCAGAGATGTTTTGAAACTTGTAATAGTGAAGGCGTTCGAGTTTCAGGCAGGTAAGGAAACAGAACAAGGCTAGAAGTTATAGATATACCAATGAAAGGAATGCAGGAGAGAATACTTGAAGGTTAACGAGGCGAAAAGAAAAGAAAAGAAAAGGAGGAGTTGTATGATAGGAAGATTAACAACACGAACCGAATAGAGAGAGAGAGAGAGATTAGAAAGTGTTGTGTAGGGCAGCGATTATACAAGATGCAAAGACTGTATGTATGTATAAGCTTATTCATAACCGAAGAAGCAAACAAAACAACAAAAAATGAAACTATAATGATGCTAGGAATAATAATAATAATAATAGTAATACGAATGATAAATTAACGAATCAATCAGTTAAATCACATCATCTACATATTTTCCTAAGCACAGGTGTTGAACAGGTGCACAAAACTATAAACAAATGGAAAGTTAGGTGGGTATAGAGGGTGGGATGCGTGTAGAAGGAAGGGAGGAGAGAGTGGGAGGGAGCGAGGTATAGGACTGACAGGTAGGCGGCAGGTAACCAGGTGTACAAGGAGGTAACAACATGAAAAGGTGATGTGTGTGTGTGTGTGTGTGTGTGTGTTGGGTTAAGTGTGTAGGAAGAAGGAATTTAGGGTACAGGGAGTGTTAATCATGATAGAGCAGCTGGTAACAGGGCAGGTGAACAAGGGTGAAGGTAAATGGAAAGGTACATGTGTGTGTGTGTGAGTGTGTGTGTGTGTGTGTGTGTGTGTGTGTGTGTGTGTGTGTGTGTGTGTGTGTGTGTGTGTGTGTGTGAGCAGGGTACTTGTTGCTAAGGGATGGACAGGGTATGGACTGGCTTGCCTTGCTCTCCTTGTTCTTTAAGGTTACTAACATCTCCTTATCTTCCTCTATCTCCCTTCTTCATTATCACTTGTATTCTAGCAATTATTCATTTTTTCACTATTTCTTATTTGTCCCCTTTTTTATTATTTTTATTTATGTTTTATTTTTTCTCTCAGCCTCGTTATATAATTTTTATCTGATCTTTCTTTCTCTTTCATCATCATCATCATTTATTCCTTTTCCTTCACTTCCCGTCTTCTCTTCCCTTTCTCTTCCACTTCTATATCATCATTCTTACCCTCCTCCTCCTCCTCCTACAGACACAGACAGAACGTTAACAATAGTGGCGCCAAGAGCAGGTTCTGGCCTTCTACTCCCCGTCAGGAGGGTACTATTAGAGGTAGGCAAGGTGGCTATTACCGTATACCAAGCATGCAGGTTCGAATCTCACTTACTACTCTTAAATGTTTTGCTCATCGTACAAACATGATGATGATGATGATGTTATATATGCCTCAGGGAAGGGAAGATGGAGTGTCGCAGAGAGGGAACAAAAGGAGGAGAGGAGGGCCGGTGAGAGTATGGAAGGAGGAGAGAGAGAGGAACATTTTGCAAGGAAAGATGAGGGAGGGAGAGATGAAGGAAGAACACGGAGATACATAGATGAAAGCAAGAAGAGAGGAAGGAAGGAAAGGGAACTGGATAGATGGAAAAATGAAAGGAGAAAATGCTATACAAAAAAATAATTCACAAACAAGCTGTACTAGAAACATTATGATTATACCTCGACTATTGCTAAATCATCTACCATAAAGTTCAATGTTCTGTAAATGTTTAAACAAATTGTAGTCAAAAGATTATTCATTATAATAAACTAACTATCTTTCAATATCTCACTCTGCATTGGTGTTTATTAATTTTTTTCCTACTTACTACAGCTATCATTTACTAACCCATTCCAGAACTTCACAACTTGCTATAAAATAAATGTACATCTAACTGCATACTTCCCCCTCCTCCCCCCCTTCCTCCTGTGACCTGACCCGGCTGTCTGCACCAAACTTTCCACTTACTTTCATTTCTATTCTCTCCACCTTACACCTTTATACATGGAGTAACCAGTATCTAGCGTCACTCCATCCCCCTTCACTACCGTATGCACTTTTTCATCCCTACCCTTTCAACACCTACAAGGGAGGGATCTGAAGGCACCTTGGTAACTCAACTGACTGTAACCACTTAGAGTTTTTGTAAAGGGATGATTAGCAGACTTATTTTAGATTATATAGTGTACCAGAAGGCTATATGAGAGAGAGAGAGAGAGAGAGAGAGAGAGAGAGAGAGAGAGAGGCATAATGAGTAAGGAAAGGAGGGCATTGCTACACACCTCCACGCCTCGCCTCCTCATTGGTCGCCCCCCCCCGCTCACTAGACTCCCTCTCTTCACTCCTCCAAGTGGAATCAACAACTACAACGACTTAAATTTCCCCTCCAACACCCTTAGCCTCAGGTCCCTCCCTTCTGCTGCTTTAGTTTTCACCTTCATTAAAAGTTTGATTTAGTTAACTTATAGGATTTTCCAGACGCATTACCGGAAAAAAATATATATGATAGATTCTTGAATACTACAAATACTACATTCTTTGCTTTGATTAAGGATTTTATTAAGTTAGCTTGACCGATTTTCCTAACACGACCAGAAAATTTTTTGAATATACTCTTGAATTCTACAAAAATACTATATTGATGGCCGGAGCTGCATTCATATAACAGCAGTACGAATTGAATCCTAGACATGGCGCCACTAAGCCCACCTAATAGCATGTCTGCATCATAAGGTTGTTGAACCATTAATTGCAGGTGAAAAGAAAAGGTGTGGGACAGGTTTAGTTCGTGTATCAAAGGTGAAGGTGTGAGACTAAGAGTGAGTGGCAGGGGCGGTTTAGTCACCTAGAAAAGACAGGATGTTAAGGAAACTATGTACACACGAATATGAAAGTAAAATTCAATATATCTGGTATGAAAGAGGACAAGGTAATACTTAAGAGGGGAAGCGAGATAGCATGAAGGAGCTGGAGTGTGCAAGATGTTAGTGCATAGATAGTAGTAATTAAATAGTGTTCTGTTATGATAGTTTAAGTTACACACAAGCACCTGAGACTATCCTGGATTTCCTATAGATTTCCTCACTAGCTAAACACTCGTCTTTGTCTTGGTTAACCCTGGCGTTCCCTACCTAACAGATGCCTTTGTCTGTGTTGAGTCTGCCACGCCTTCCTGCACTCTCGGAAGCATGGAGATGAAGTGAATGTGGACTGGTAGTAACGCATGTCATCGGTAGTTACTTAAATGATCCCACCTGCAGTGACGTACTTACATACATACATACATACACACACACACACACACAAGTCAATGCACTGAGGTGGCCGCGTCTAACAAAGGCCGGGAGAGTGAAGACAAACAGACGAGAACAGACCTGAAGGAACTGCATAGCAACATGAAAACATAAGGCACAAATGAACACAAAGGAAGAACAAACATTCAGCCTACCGGCGCCATGGGTAAAAGATAAAAAAATAAATAAATAAATAAAAACTTAATTAAACCCTTACGAGGCTGTTCGTGATCAAGTACACTATCTGATATAAAGTGAGAAGCACAGAGAAGAATAAAGGCGAAGACTCCTCTCTGAAGGCGTTTGCAAAAGCCCAATCAGCTTACGTAAGGCATATGTGACCCAACTATGCTGCCACAGCCTCTGCCCAACACATGAGGTGGCGTGGCGTGGCGAGGCGAGCTGCAGACGTGGCTTCACCACCCCAAACCCGTGCCACTCACGCCCCAACGACCTGACTTCATCTCTGGAAAATTCCCTGCCCTTGGGATGCTGGGCACGTTCTACTACACATACCCCCTTTACCCCTTCCACCCCCCTTACCCCTCCACCTCCTCATCATACTCCATCTCAAACTTGTTCTTACCCTACAGCAGTACCAGTTCCTCTTTACCTCCCTTTCCCCTCCCTTCCACCAGTTACCTTCCACCAGTTACCTCCTTCTCCCCTCCATTCCTTCTCTCCCATTGCCTCCGGATCTGGAGTTAGAATCTCTCCCTCGCGACATGCACGAGACCCTCACGAGACTAGCAGGTGGCAGCGACGGGGAAACAGAGGGAAGGTTACCGGGAAGGGTCTAGATGAGGGGCAAAAAGTGAGGGGTTACTTAAAGGTTGAAAACAAGGGGGAGATATATTTGGGGCGTGTTGGTAAGGTGGATGGAGTGAGGTTTGTGTGGGGCCTCTTTGGGGGGGGGGGAGGCGATGAAGAGATAAGGGGGAAAAGGAGTGGAAAGAGAGAGAGAGAGAGAGAGAGGTGAAAGGAAGAAAAGAAGATAGATAAATATAAGACATGGAGAAGAGAAAAAAGTAGGAAGAAATAATATAACTAAATCGAAATACCAAGAAAGAGTGAGGGAGGGAGCAAGGTGTGTGTGGGCGGGGGGGGGCGGGGTGCGGGGGTGCGGGGGAGGAGCACACAAGGGATCGGAGTCTGGGATTTTTCCATGAGACGAACCCGGAGCGTCTTGAAGGGTCTCTTGGCAACAGACTCAGCATCTAGCGAGGCGAGTCTGGGAACAACCACCAGAAGGAGGAGGAGGAGGAGGAGGAGAACGAAACCAAAGGAGAAGTAGGAGGAGGAAACCAGTTGTGGTAATTTTCCTCAAGCCAAAGGAGGCGAGTTTGAACATCTGCAAATCATAATGGTAAAGCTGACTGACCTAAAGCAACGAAGAAAATAGAATAACCTGAGTCTTGTTGAATATTTCTGCCGATGACAACGAAACCAGTCGTGTGTAACTTTCCTCAAGACAAAGAAGGAGAAGCGCAAGAACGTCTGCAGATCATGACACGAGATAACAAAACAAAAAAGCATCACAGTCCGTATAGCAACGAATGGAAACAGAACCACACGAGTTTTGTCAAGTAACACCTCACTAAAAAAAAACACAAGAAAAACACACAAACTTAATACAACTCATGGTCTTCAGGTGGATACAAGAAAAAAAACGAGAAACTAAACGAGACAGTAACAAATGAACCTAACTTGTAAGACCACTACACTGCATACCACAAGCTGGCAACCACATAGCAACCACACAACAACCACACCTTGAAGTTATGCATGGTGAAGGTAGAGTTAATGAGAACCTTCCAGCACCACCGAGGGCCAGGGCGAGGTAGTAAATAAGGGAGTGTAAGGGGCGGCCTGACCCTCACGCCAGGAGCAGAGCAGCGCCACGACAAGGCCACGACGGCATCACGTGACCCGCCAAAGCACAAGGGGGGGAAGGGGCCGTGTCTAGAGGCGGATGGCGACAGAGGAAGGTGATTGGATGGCTGGTTAGACGGCTTTTTTTGTTTTGTTTTTTGTATGCATGTGTGTGTGTGTGTGTGGATCTCTCTCTCTCTCTCTCTCTCTCTCTCTCTCTCTCTCTCTCTCTCTCTCTCTCTCTCTCTCTCTCTCTCTCTCTCTCTCTCTCTCTCTCTCTCTCCTTACATACATTGCCTCACCCGCACACCTGCTGCACACCTGTAACATAACCGAATAACAAGAACTGTGCACAAGGAAACAGTCAATACATCGTGTGAGCTTAGTTTTACAATTTTGTATTTTTCTATTAGAGTTCGTTGACCACAAGACGTGTATAGATCCATGCATACACGTCAAGAGGGAAACTAATAAAGAGTTGAGTGTTTTTTGAAAGTATTGAAACCCCACGGAATAAGGTCGATGTTAGGTTAATGGGATGGATATGGCTTGTTAGAGAGACATGCAAGGAACTACTACATACTACTATACAATGTTTTAAAGTTTGTTATAGGCTGTAAAGACACACTATACATAGATGATGGCTATATAAAATCACTATAGAAAAGCTTATCCTAACGTGCTTTTCATAGTTATTTACCTGCAAAGACTGGAATGATGGCAATGCTGATATCGTATACACAAATGTGACAGCCGATGGTATAGCGTTAGACAGCTGTGTGTTGCAATAGAATAATGCAACATAATTATCATCATCATTGTTAGTTGCAGCAGGTATATGTACTACACCTTCAGTACACGTCAAGAATCTGTTGTACTTGTTTTATATAAGGATACAAATTAATCTTATTTGAATGTATTGGTATTTAAGGCTAACTGTATTGATGGTGATAGATACATGCTGTCCCTGAAATCATACACGTACTTGCTTCTTTATTCATGTATTTATGTATTCAAGTCTGTGGTCCATGTGTGTGTGCTAGGTAAACATGTCTATTAAGTTTGGCTTCCTGATAGATACACTTGGAATTCAACAACTAAAAAAATAAATAAAAAAATAAAAAAACTAGTTAGTCGTGGAGATGTAATACCAGACACTGTTATTTTCACTCGATTTACAGTTATACACGTGACGGTGAAAGTTTTCTTGTGAACGTGACAATGAACGTTTTATTGCCTGCAGACGATTGGTTGTTTCTGTTAATATAGTTTTCCTTCTTTGATGAACGTTTTCTTAAGGTGAAGGTATAATAGTCCTTCGTTCATTGAGTGTGTGTGTGTGTGTGGTTATAATGGTCCCCGGGCAGGTGTTCATAATTACAGGTGACAGGTAGAAAATAGTGAATGCTCTATTTCTTTCTTTCATATTATTTTTGTGGGTTTTAAAATTCTTGCTTCATCTTTTCTTTTCTTATATAATTTTTTTTTATTTTAAGTTGTATGAGAAAGGTTATGTATGTATGTATGTATGTATAGATCATACGTTATGCTACTTTACTTTTGTCTCTTCTAAGTTCAAATAATTATGTACTGGAGATAATATTTACTACTCTCTCGTTGCTTTTGTTTCCGTAAAGTATCTAATCGTTACTCTTTTGTCTTCATACGTACTTACATTGTCTATCTGTACCGGAAAATAGTATCTAATTCCATCATCGTACCTTAGCGAGATATTATTTAGACCTTCACAACACACAAGTAATCTGTCCCGCTAAGTATCGTTAGTAAATAGTGTGAAGGGGGTGAAAAGATGCTGTTGTATTGACTTTATTGATGAATATTGCACATCCCACTCACTCACTCCCCTCCCACTCACTCACTCCCCTCTCACTCACTCACCCACTCCCCACTCACTCACTCCCGTCCCTCCTCTTCCGTCAATGATGCTATGGAGGAATAAATGCTTGACGTCACACCTCACACACACACCCACACCCACACACACACACACACACACACACACACACACACACACACACTGCTTCTATACCTTATAATTAACTCTTCTATGCATTACTTTTCCTTATAATTTGTTTTATATTTTAGTGTGTTGAAAGTGATCACTATTTTTTATTTTTTTATTTATTTTTTTTATTTATTTTATTCTTAGTGTGAGATGCGGAGCGAGTCACGGGTTTAATTTAACTTTAAACAGCGCCTAATGGAGGGTAATTTTCATGCCTCTAAAAGGTGTAATTATTGGTATTAATTTGACTCCGAGACCAATTTGAAAGTATTTAGCTGCAGGTGGAAAAATCTAATGAACTTGAAATAATAAGGAATAATGAGGATCGATTATTTACTGAATTTAACTTTATTATCACATTCTCTCTCTCTCTCTCTCTCTCTCTCTCTCTCTCTCTCTCTCTCTCTCTCTCTCTCTCTCTCTCTCTCTCCTTATCTGAGTGGTCACGGCGTCTTATCCCTCTCTCCTTCCCTCCTTTCACATTTTTTAAGCCTCACTTTCCTTTCCTCCATTTCACTCTGAGGTCACATTCCACCCAACACTATACTCTGCTTGACCCTTATGTACACAGTTTTTACCTCAGTGACCAGTGGTTGATGAGGAGTAACAAAAACAACATGAGAACCTGGAGTGGAATATCTTATAGACGTTGATTGGTGTAGTGTCGTCCGCCTGAACCTTATTATAGAACCTCAGGGTGTGTGTGTGTGTGTGTGTTTCAAGGACAAGGCTAAGGTCGTAGTGGTGGTATAGTGATGCTATAAATTATACAAGATGATCCAAGATGTGGTTTATCTTCTTGTCGTTCATTAAATGTAATTTTTGCCTAGCCTTGGTTTCTGCCAATAAGGTAAAAAAACACTATAACTTGATTGGTTAGGAACGCGTCATGGCAGCACGAAAGAAATAGAGAAAAGTAATTAACGCATTTCCATGTTGGTGCCGGTATACGAGGCCTGCGATGTAGTGGCCTTAACGCGTGTATCTACAGGTGCAGACACTTGGCATTCCTTGGAGGCGGCGGCGGTGTGGGGAGGAGCAAGGAAGCAGGAATGTTCCCTTGAGGGATTGTGTGTGTGAGACAAGCTGGGAATGATCGCCGCCGCTGCTCTGCGCGTCTGGGTTTCCTAAGCTTGTTTTCACTTTGATCTTAAGCCTAATGCCTCGTCTGCCTCGTGACCTCAAGCACTGATACAGGTCACGGAAATGTACTGTACTGTACCACTCCTTTTGTTTGTTGTTGTTATTGTTGTTATTATTAATGTTATTGTTATTTTTCTTATTATTTCACTGAAATAATTCAAGTAACAAGAGTAGTTATGACGAAATTTTATTGTTATTGAAAGAACGCAAATTTTCACTGACGGTTCCCTAGTTTTCCTACATAACTTAGAAATAAGTAAATAAATTAATAAGTATCCTAATAGTTTCCCATTATTTGTCTCCAAGTCAGCGTCTCAATCATCAGGTAAATACGCACTAATGAGCCTCTACCTGCCCTGGGCCACACACCTCCCACACCTGTCCCTCCACACACCTATCCCTCCACACACCTGCACATACGCCACGCTGTCCTGTGTCATCATTTAACGTTAGTTCATCCATCATTGTGAAAGTGTGTCCTGTGAATGTAAAGCCCAGTATTCTTTGCAGTACTTTTTTTTTGGGGGGTTGGAGGTTTTTGGGGGGTAAGGGCGCCTCGTTACGTAATGGTGAGAATTCTGCGTGTCTTGGCGAAGGTTGCACCACAGCCTTCGAATGGAGGTGATGGGAAAAAACGTAACAAACAAATAAAGATTAATAAATAAGCTAAACTGACCAACAAGCTGTCAAGCCATCCCATCTCTCTCGGCAGGAAACAAGGTGTGCCTGTAATGCAGTGTTCATAAGGCTCAAAGTTATAATGGTAAAGGCAGGCACAGGCGTCTTGAGGGGGCGGGGTGACATACGAAGGCATTTACATTGTTCTTACTTATTTAATTTTCAATCGTGAGTCTTGAGAGAGGAAGGGAAGGGTGAGGAAGGGTGGTTGCAAGTACAAAGGAGTGGAAGGGTGGTTGGAATGAGGACAGGTGACGCGTGTCGTGTTGGTGCGCAGTGCATGAGTCTTATCGCACAGGTGAAACAGTAAACAATGGGGACAACGAGGGGGGTTGTGGTTGTACTTATAGAATTACCTCATATCTCATCTATATACCTATCTGTCTGTCTATCTATGTATGCATCTACCTTTCTATCACTCATTATTCCCTTTACGTGAAGAAGAAAATCATCGGATGCTCTGAGTAAATGGTTTCAAGTGTCTTAGAAGTTCTTATCATCGACCAAGTATGAACAAGTGTTGGAATGTAATTATGATCGAACACGTGTGATCATGAACATATAATTACCCGAGTTGTTGCAATAGTTTTGGTTTAGTTGTAAACTTCAATAATGAAAGATGTGAAATTATTACGATTATCAATTTTACAATATTCATCATTTGACATTTATTTATCTAAGCTCGAAAATTGCAGATTTTAGTCATAAACTTTAACACCGTCATCGAATATGTTGAAGTAGATATATTAATGTATACAAAAACTAAAAACTAAATTTTCAAATTTTGTTCATTGTAAATTTGTAATAACATTTGTTCATCTCGAGTTATGTTTGAAACTCCACACAATCTTTTTGGACACGGTGTATAATAACAGTGGCCGCCTTGCGTCCCGCCCGTGACACGTGGTGCAGACCTACACGTGAACCACCACACCACCTCACACCCAGGCTGTGTCCGGCGCCGCCACCCCACCACACACCATGCAGGCTGTTATAATGATGATCTTTACCAGTGTCATTTTCATTTATCTTTTTACTCGTCTGTTTCATCGGATTGTGTGTGGTTATGTAACCCACATTCTCTGCCGCCTTGCCCCGCTTTCCCACATCTGATGGTGAATTTTCCCCACCGCATTAATGGTGACGAGGTGGGGGGGAGGGGCATTACCTCCCTACACGCTATAGGTCAGTGCATAGGGCTTTACGTACTTATCTGGGCAAGGAACAGTTTTGTGGCAGCAAAATTTATGAAATATTGATGAAGAAAGACAGGCAAGTGAAGAAACAACGAAAAAAAACTAGTGTACTGTGTATAGTTTCATCATTCAAAGCAGTCATGAGACTTTCACCGCCTCAGTTTACCCCACCTTCCACCCCCCCCACCCCCCCAACAACAACTCTCCACGTCATGACCACTCCACTCCACAAGCCGGGAACCTCCACCTATAACTGGGACTCAGTGCCTCCCCCCTCCCCCCCCACCACCTCATGCATGTATATTGATCAATTTACCATTTTAATCTATCAAGATGCAGCCGGTACTACTGAGTTTAACGACTAACATTATGTATTATTATTTTTCTTTATTCATAAACAAATATACAAAATAAATAAAGATGTAAAAAAATAAATAAATAAGATAGATAAATAAGATAGATAAATGTGATAAAAAATATACCATCAAACAATTTAAAGATGAACCTGCAATAATATATTTTTTTCTTTTTGGTTCGGTTCTGACGGAGTAATACACTCAAGTTTCATGAAGGCCACCGAGTTTCCTATTATTTGAATATATATATATATATATATATATATATATATATATATATATATATATATATATATATTTTCTCAATTTTTTTTTCTTTTCTTCATGAGCCAACTCCTCACTGACGTTATTTTTAGACATGAACAGCGACGGTCCAAAACCTGAACCCTGAGGAACACCTGCGGCTATTATAAAGAACATGCTGATGATGACTATTACTCCACACTCAACCATGAATTTGATTTGATTGATTTATTATGGACTTACTATTTTCTCTCATCCTCATATTTTTTTTACTTTTAACATCGGCAATCTTTCTCCACATATTGTTTGCTTCCTAACGTTCATAAAGTCATGTTCAGACACACACACACACACACACCATGGCAGCTCAGTGAATAACGTCCCGGCCTGTCACTTGGCAGGCCGTGGTTTGCACCTCGCTCAAGGCGGAAAGTTTTTACTGATTACCAAACAGCTGCTGTCTTCCTTGAGCAAGAGGATGGAATGTGTGGTGTCTTGGGCCACATCCTTACCCATAAATCGGACTGTATGAGCCCTAAGCTCTATACAACACGAGTCCAACACGTGATCCTGAAGACCGTGAGTGAATTACACACACACACACACACAACAACACACACACACACACACACACACACACATACATTATTAATGATAATTTCAAGGCTTAGATATGCAGCAATAGTGATCCTTCCTCCCATACAAAGAAATTCATTGAAAAATTAGAGTTGGATGCAAAGGCCGCACCAACGATGGCTTCCCCAGTCAGCCCAGTGTGGAAAACTTAACATTGTGAAAGGATTAACTGGACAATATTGAAATAGAGAAGAGAAAGAGATGATTTGATAGCGTTATATAAATAGAACGAACACACACACACACACACACACACACACACACACACACACACACACACACACACACACACACACACACACACACACACACACACCCACCCACCCACCAACACACACCCACCAACACACACCAACACAAACCAACACACGCATCTATGCACCCAAATACTAAGACAATACATATACAAACTACAACACCCTTAACAGTCGTAGTAACAGTTCCCCAACACAAGGTAGTACAACACAGTGTCCGCGTACTCACCCCCGAGACAGCCTGCGATGAATTCAAGAGCCATGTTGTTGTTTGTAGTTTGTTGTTGTTAAGTTGATACTCGTGTTTAAGAAGCACTATATAAAGTAAATCTTGGCGGGAGAAGGAAACAATAGGAAGCTTGAGCGATTGCCATAAAGGCCTAACTCAAGAACATTCCTGTTACCTCCTACTAAGCGGAACCTTCCTCTCTTGCTCGATCTCCGCGACCAACTACCAGGTGTGTCCAGGTAATTAATCAGCAGAGGAGGAGGAAGCGGATTCGACTTTCACGTCACGTGAACTCGAATCCAGCTCCAGAGGTTCAGTCAACAGGGTAGGGAGGAGTAATGCCCGGTGGCCTGCTCCTCTCTCAGCCAATGTTGTACTGACCTCGCTGCTGTCGGACGCTCCTGCATCCACTCCGCCAACCTACCTGGATCCCCTTCCTCTCACCCCTCCCTCCCTCACTTACCTCCCTCCCTCCCTCACTTACCCCCCTCCCTCCCTCTCTTACCCCCCTCCATCTCTCTCTCTCTCTCTCTCTCTCTCTCTCTCTCTCTCTCTCTCTCTCTCTCTCTCTCTCTCTCTCTCTCTCTCTCTCTCTCTCTCTCTCTCTCTCTCTCATCATTTCCCTCCCCCTCACTACCTCCCCCTCCTTCCCCCATTCTCAGCTCACACCTCGCTTCCATCCTCCTCTTTTCTTTTCTCCCCTCTCCCTCCCTGTCTATCTGAGAGAAATTTCGGGGAGAGAGAGAGAGAGAGGTGGGGGGAGGAAAATCTATTTCTGGCTCTAATTATTATTCTTGATGGTTATATTTTGGTCATAAGGAAATTTTTTAGTTTTTTATCATATTTTTTTGTTCTTATCGTCGCCGTCTTTGGAACTGTTTTAATGGTTAATCTTATACGTCATGTCCTCTGTGCAACCCGTTATTATTATCTATTTATTTATCTATCTATTTATTTATTTATTTATTTATTTATTTATTTATTTATTTTTTTTTATTTATTTATTATTTTTTTGGATGGGCGGCATAACTCCAGGTCCCATTGTGGTTTCCCTTCACTGTTTTAAGGATGTACTAAAAGGTCGCGGCTTATGTAATATATAGTTTTTATTTTTCTCTTTTCTTGTTTTTATGATTTTTTTTCATAACGAAGGGTGTTTGAAGGGAAGGTTGTATAGTTGTATAACACTTTGTTCATTCGCTTCCCTTATTGCATCATACATTTCACTAAGTGTTCACCTGATATTTTTTTCTCTCAATCTCTATCTATCTATTTATCTATATAGCTATCTCTCTTTATTACGAAGTCAGTAATCAGTCAACAAGTCTCGACACAGCCTCTGCCTCTGCCTCTGCCTCTGCCTTGCCTTGCCTTGCCTTGCCTTGCCTTGCCTTGCCTTGCCTTGCCTTGCCTTGCCTTGCCTTGCCTTGCCTTGCCTTGCCTTGCCTTGCCTTGCCTTGCCTTGCCTTGCCTTGCCTTGCCTTGCCTTGCCTTGCCTTGCCTCGCCTTTCCTTGCCTTGCCTTGCCTTGCCTTGCCTTGCCTTGCCTTGCCTTGCCTTGCCTTGCCTTGCCTTGCCTTGCCTTGCCTTGCCTCGCCTCGCCTCGCCTCGCCTTGCCTTGCCTTGCCTTACGTTGCCTTGCCTTGCCTTGCCTTGCCTTGCCTTGCCTTGCCTTGCCTTGCCTTGCCTTGCCTTGCCTTGCCTTGCCTTGCCTTGCCTTGCCTTGCCTTGCCTTGCCTTGCCTTGCCTTGCCTTGCCTTGCCTTGCCTTGCCTTGTGTGTCCATGAATGTGTTCAAATACCTGTTCTTGTGGCGTAATTCAAGGACATCTATAAGTAACTAACGGCGGTACTTATTTATTACCTCTTATGAAATACCTGTAAGGGCCCCATTCTGCGTAGTTACCTGTGTGTGTGTGTGTGTGTGTGTGTGTTTGTGCTTGTGCTTGTGTATAGATAGATATAACCAGTTTTCTGAGCCATACGTGCAGCACATTATAAGCTTTAGTATGTACGCACACATGAGATACACCACCACAACATAATGGTGCCAAGGATGTAGAGATGCATGTGGTGGAGGTGTGTGAGGGAAGTGCAATTGTATGCTGACACTGACTGACGCTGACTCTCCGTGGTGTTGTCAACTCATGGGTGGTGTCAGCTGGAAACACTAGGGACTCAGTTGTCTCTCTACAAGCTGACTTCAGTGTTGTCAGCTTGAAGTCCTTGCATGTTACTTCTTAATGGGATAAAAATGCAGGACAAGACTTAAAGCTGTGGAATAATGTGTGGGTGTGTGTGTGTGTGTGTGTGTGTGTGTGTGTGTGTGTGTGTGTGTGTGAAGCCTACGGACATTTCCTTTCCTAATTCCCAGAGTAGTCCCGCTGCACCGAGAGAGCGTCAAGAATGCTTCCTTCTACCTTTCTTTTTAATGCAATATAAATACAATTACATAGGAAGCTGCTGATTGGTCTGATTTGTGTCATACTAATCCTTTTGTCAGTGTGTGTGTGTGACTGTCTGCTCACCTGTATGTAAATGTGTATGTATGTATGTATGTATGTGTTGCATGTGTCTGCCTTGCATGTGAGGCCAACTAGGGCAACATCTCGTCTTGATTAAAACATATCGATATCATGTTTGGACGCAAGCCCTTATTTCACCTCACAAACATAAACAAATAAAATAAACAACAATTCCTCTGCCTCTACGTATATCAGTGTCTCTCAACCTTCCTTCCAGTTGTAGTGTTGTGTGTTTTCCTTGCCATTACGTTTTCCTGGATTGTGATGGTAAGTTATTCAGTGTTTGTTTATGATTGGTGGTGTGAAGTGGCGAGTGTTCGTGTTTGATGTGTTGAGGGTGCCACGCATACAGGGTTGAGGGGAGGGGAGTGTCAAGCTGGCAGCCACAACTCTATACTATTATGTGAAAAGACCATTATTCAGATACACTTAGTTAGGGATAAATAAAGAACTACAACACCTCAACATCATTTCAAAGGCGTTAAAGTTATCAGCATTGGAAATAATAACAAGTAAATGTACTCAAATATGAAATGATTCAGCCATAATGACACTGACTTCAAATGTATGTGATGTAACGCTTTGATTATCAGTTTTAAATATAGAAACATGAAGTGTCTTACTGTCATGCACGTCATATTCATGGTGCTATTAGTCCCGTGACCTTGCCTGCCTCAAGAAGGTCACTGAATGTCAACAGAGTAATTACGTTCTGAACTCTTGTCATTTTAAGCTGCCGCCCTGGAACTGACCGGGAACTGACCTTAAGGCACTGATAGGCAGGGAAGGTGAGGTGATAAATAGACCTTATACTTAATTAATGATAACCTTTTCCCCTTTTCACCTTTTCGCCTTTATGAGAGAAGTATATCAAGACACTTTTATAATTAAATTGGTCAACATTTGGGGGCCTTTCTTTATTTTTCATTTTATTTTATTTTGGGGAGTCAATTTAGTGATTTTTTTTTTATATATATATAGTTTTTGGTCAACTTCTCTCACGTGTAAAAACAAAAAAGATCAACAGAAAACAATACTTAAATTGGTGTTGATAACGTGTGATGTTTTTATTTTTTATTTTGTTGTTGAATATTTATGGTTGTGAAAATAATGTGTGTATGTGTAAAGTTAGCGAACAGCACACTTGATATTATGAACATTTGTTAATCAATGTGTCCTGTTCCGTCCTTAAAAGTGTGTAGGTCAATGAGGGAAACTAAATTAAAAGTGTGAATGGCAAATGTAACAACAGCAACAACAGCAGAAGGAAGTAAGTAAGAGGAACAATAATAATGAACTTTTTCCTTCTTCCTTTTTTTATTTACCTCACGTCTTATTCCATCACAGGGAGGCAACCAAGATATCAATTCATCTATTCCATTCCACAACCATACTCACGTCAACCATACTCACTCTATTCTTACCAACCATTATTACATTGTTATTTCATTCACTCTATCCATCCATCCATCCATCCATCCATCCATCCATCCATCCATCCATCCATCCATCCATCCATCCATCCATCCATCCATCCATCCATCCATCCATCCATCTATCTATCTATCTATCTATCTATCCATCCATCCATCCGTCTTCCTCGTCTTACCAACCAAATGAAAGCAAACATTACATAAACTTTATAATATTATGTTGCTATTCCTTTCACTTTCCTTGGATACCTCGTCATGTTTCCTGTTTTTATTATTATTTTTGTTTTCCTTTTTTTTCTCTTGTATAAACCTCATTTTGTTATAGTTGTTTGTACGTATGTGTGTGTGTGTGTGTGTGTGTTAAGTAAATAGAGAGTGATGAATATATACAATGTAAGTGTTAAGTGGTCATATTTAAGTGTGTGATTCTTGTACGTACTTAACTCGCTCTGACTACGTAAGGGATGACGATGTAAAGACTTCTGTTATGCACTCTGTTGATGCAATGCTGACTGAGGAGGAGGAGGAGGAGGAAGCATCATCCAATCATGTATTCTTCTGGTCACCTTCTTTCGTTCTCCTCCTCTATCCTTCCCTTCCTCTCCCCCTCCTCCTCCTCCCTTCATTCCTTCCTTCCTTCCTTCCTTCCCCCTCCTTCTCCCCCTTCCCCTCTCTCTCTCTGTGTTGTTGTTGTTGATGTTGTTGGACAAATTCATAGGATGTTGTGTGTTGTGGAGGGGGGAGGAAGGACGTAACACACACACACACACACACACACACCATTTACCTGTCCACCACCTCGTTAATTAACTAAGAACTGTGACCTCCATACTCTCTTGCCTATCTTACTAACGAGAGAGAGTGAGAGTGTGTTAATTTTGTCCCTCACCTCTTGTGTGGGTTGTTTACTTTCACAAATTTACCTTCCTAACCAGGGTTGGGTCCAAGTACAGACGACTGTACTTGGATATTTTTCAAGTACAATTACAGTCACTTTGCGATATACTTAAGTCCAAGTCCAAGTACATGTCATTGTACTTAAGTACAAGTACAAGTACAAGGTGAAGGAGTGGAGAGTGGAGGGTGACAGGAAATAAATGCGTCTGGCCCTGTCTAGACGGTGTCTACTGTAGCATGTTACCAATTGAGAAAATACTACATAGTTATGCTCCTTTATCCTATATTACACTACAATATCATAACACTCAATATACGTATTTACCCAATAGTATCAACACAAAGTTCGCTAGAATCTATATACAATACATAACTTTTAATTAAATATAATGTACTTATTTGTACTTGTGTATACTTGGTATTTTTCAAGTACTTTGGGTCTAAGTACATGTACATGTACTTAGACCCAACCGTGTTCCTAACCCACACCTCAAAAAAGAAAAAAAATAATAATAAGGACTTTAGAAACACGTGCTGATTACTTTCATTAATTCCTTCAATGGGCGACTATAGAAGAAAAAAAATAGGAATACCTTTGCCTGCCTCCAGTGCCTCATTATAGCCAGGGTTTTTTTTATTTATTTATTTTTTTTTATTATTATTATTATTATTATTATTATTATTAACAGGTGTGTAGATTTTACCTGTGATGAAGTATAGCACCTGGAACTGAATGTATTGAGGAGGATCTGTGTTGTTTAGTGGTGGTGTTGGTGTGGGTTGTGGTGGTGGTGTGTGGTGGTGAGTGATCGTGAGTGTGTTAGACAAAGTGATAGACAAAATAAATAAAAATGTAAGGATTTCAAAAACGTCTGTCATTTCTATATTTCATAACTCACGCCTATTAATTTTTTTCAGGTTGTGGTGATGATATGATTCGATTTGACATTAGAGAAAGTACAAGTTTCCAGCTCAATTGGTCTTCACAGCAGAACAGAAAGCTAAAGTCGACGAATTCTGGCGTGAGAGGAAAGCTTACGTCTTATATAGCCCGTCGCTGGATCTGCCGTGAGTTCAAAGTAGTAGTAATAGTAGTAGTAGTAGTAGTAGTAGTAGTAGTAGTAGTAGTAGTAGTAGTAGCAGTTGTAATAGTGTTTGAATCAGGCTGTGATTGGAGGGGGAAGCAGACGTTCTGGCGGTGTTGTGCCCAAGGGAGGCTGATACATGACCTTTCTCCTTCACCCTCTCAGTCTTCCGCTTTCATCTCCTCTTGCCTCCTCCTTCAGCAGTAGTATTCCTCTTCCGCCTCTTGTTCCCTTTCTCCTCTGTAAATCAACATGTTATTTCTTATGTGTTTGGTGGGATGTGAACTATTTTTTAATTTTTTTTATTATTATTATTGATGTGATGTGAATTGTTATTTTTTTCCCTGTTTTGTGAAGTGAATGAACGGTATTTTTGTTCTGTTTCTTGTGGAGTGAATGAACCTTTTTTTTTTTTATGTTTGTCGTGAAGTGACACAGCCCTCAGTACTGCCACCTCCCTCCCTCCCTCCCTCCCTCCTTCTTCCTTCCTTCATGCCTTTCCTTCCACCCTGTATAACACTTCTTCTTCTTCTTGTGACGTGTTTCGCTTTAGATCGCTTCGTAGGTCCTCGTCTTCCTTCAGTGTTACAACTCCATCAAAGAAAAAAAAATCACCAATGGTCACTACAATCCTTTCTTTTCAATCAAGCTTATTTTTCTCAAGGCTTGTACAAAAAACAGTTTAGTATTTTCAATTATTTCTCCACTTTCCACTTTGCTTCCAGTGTTGATGCCTCAGTCCTCCTCCTCCTCCTCCAGCCTTCTCTACTCCTATTATTACTGTTATGGACTATTAACCTGCTTTTCTTTGTTCCTTATACATGATACATTCTACCAGGAAGTGTTCAATAGTCTCCCGCTGCCCTCTACAGAAGCTACATCTTTCATCCTGCTCATCTCTGTTCGTGGCCTTTACCTCCAGTGTTCCTCTTCTTGCCTTCACTAAAAGCTTGCTGCCACAGTCCCCGGAATGACAGTGTAGTGCCTCCGTTTATTCTTTCCTCTTATACCACCTCAGGGTCGACTAAGCAATATATTTCCCCTTTTGATCTATTTCTAACACTTCCTAACTCCCTAATCTTTCGCTTACACCTTCCAATATGACCTTGATTATCTGGTATTTACCGCTCACACTTCCCTATTGTCTGTTCTCTGAAAGTGTCTTACTTGAGGAAATTATCGATACCTTACAAGCACAGCACATGATTCTAACCTTGACGTGTTGCAGTTCACTTCCACCCGACGACTGTTTGTTTGTGTAACTTGGAATATATTAACAGCAGAGGTTGTTGTGAGGAGGAAGAGGAGGAGAGGAGGAGGAGGAGGAGGAGTTAAATACAGCAAGCATGTGGACGCAACGGGAAGGAATGAAGCAGTAGGGGATGGGCGGAGGAGGGTTACTGGTTAGGGCAGGGGTGAGGGGTGGCAGGGCTGAGGGTTGGGACGGGTGAGGGGAGGCTGGGTGCAGGTCATTTGATACTCAGGCGATAGATACTGAAGACATTTCATACTCAAGATATTTCCGCACCAGTCTTTTTGGTACTCAGACCATTTCCAACTCCAACCGTTTGTGATTTAAACCATTAAAGTGTATCTGGAAAGCACTTAAATTACTGAAACTATGACACGTTCGCGCACTTTCCACTTTCTTCAATCTATAATGTCCAGTCTTCTGCAACACACGCTTCCTTCAATACAAGTTATGTCTACAAACACATTCATTGTATTCAAAGTTAATAATAATAATAATTGGTCCCACGAAAACGAAAGACCAAACGGGAAGCTGTTCAATTTTTTTTTTTTTTTATATCTTTCCTCTTATCTTTAACAATTTTTGACGATGGCTTTTTGGTCTGCCAATTGCTGATGTTATGTAGTTGTTTATATCTGTGTTATCTATTCTTGTGTGTGCGTTGTATACACATCAAGGAAGAACACGCAGTATAGACATGATAACAATGTGTAAATACCGCACGTGTTGTAAAATGTAACTATTTGTGCTCCATTTAATTTCATCACACCAACAACACGTTTCTGATTCCTTTCTACATATTTTTATTTTTATTTTGTTAGTGTTTTTTTTAATTTTTTTAATATACACACTAAACATTATTATCATATTCAAACGTTACCCTTATGAATGACTTAATTTCACTGTTAATTTCAGAATGGTAATACCTAACTATTCATACTATTGTTAATCAACTATTGTATTATTCAACTGATGTATGAATTAACACTCTACCGGCTTCCAATGTGTCATCCACTAATTCACGTACAACTAAAACTGTACAGGAGGAAATACACACCAAATATTGTCTCTCTGACCTAAAAACTCACTAATAGAATATCTATCTCACAATGAAATCTTTACTAATGAGCCCGCAAACACTTTCTCCTCTGTAACTCGCCACGTGATAGTTAGGATTACTTTGCAGCTAATCGATTGCTAAACTTGAAGATGGTATGATTTTTATTTTTTTATATAAATCAGTAATCAGCATAGTCCTCTCTGTGATATAGTTGATGTAGCTTATAGAAAGTAGTAACGAATATAAAACACATTGGAGTGGATCGTGCGTGACTAGAGTGTGGAGGAAGTCAAGGTAACACGGCCATCCACCTGCTCCACCTAATCCACCCAAACTGCGTGGAATAGATAGTGGCTAAAACGGGGCCAGAGTGCCTTGTCTCTCTCACACACACACACACACACACACACACACACACACACACACACACACACACGCACCCACGCACGCACCCACCCACGCACGCACGCACGCACGCACGCACGCACGCACGCACGCACACACACACACACACACACACACACACACACACACACACACACACACACACACACACACGTACGTGCGCGCGCGCACACACGCACACACGCACGCATGCATTTCAGTGGTGCTATGACCTGTATTAATCGTATTCGCATAAGTGTTTAAAGTTATTTTGTTTTTACATTTGATTGGTAATATCTACAGGTGTTTGTGTGCTACTAATGCATGTCTGGTTCATGTTTCTGCCTTCAGCTGCGACACAGAATGATTCACTGCTTCTTGGGGTTCAGAGAGTGTTTCGTTACATTCACAGGAACATGTCTGGCTTGTGTGTGTGTGTGTGTGTATGTGTGGTGTGAGTGATATGCTCGTTATGCACCAACACTGGTGCCCTACGCATTTATAAAATATTAAATAGTAAAAATAAAAATTCATAATAGAAACGGTTCAGATCCTTTTGGCTTGTAACTACTGTAGAAGTTTGGGAGTTGCGTACACACAAAGGTTGGACAACAGACGTATGTGGCTTAGTTGGTTTATTGGTGCAGCGTTGGTTGTACACAAGTAGACAGAGCCCAGAGAAGGTGAGCGTGTGTTGTCTGGGGAGCCCCGACGTGGGGCTCCTCAGACGCGATGCTGGAGGTGTTTTCTGGAGTGTCTGTGGTGTGGAGACTGGCCTCCTGTCTTGTGTTTGTGTGTAGAGATTGCCACCTGGGGGGTTTGACGCGGGCCTTCATATCTGGTCCTGTCCTGTGTGTGTGGGAGGTCATATAGAGTCCGGTCAGGACAGGTGGTGTGAGGTCAGGTCTTGCTAATCCTCCCGTTGGGGCGAGGTCGCTAAACTATACCATGAACACACAAGAAATTCACATACACACAAAAACAAAGACTATAAATATCTTCCTCCACGAACAAGCACAACAAATTTGGGAATCCTTAGAAAACATAAATCACAGCACACTAAACAACCTCATGGAAAACAGACAGCATATTGATAAATATTACAACAGCTTCCCAAGTAGCCTGACAGCCATCTTGCAGGAGCAAGTACCAATATACCATTAAAACAACAACCACAACTCATTTAACCTTAACTTATGTATATACTATATATTTATTGTTATTATTTTTCTTTCCTTTAAATCTTCACACGTAAATTTTTGAAGAAAAAAAACAAAAACAAAAAACACGTATCCATACAAATAAGTATTTTTCTTAATACTTATATATTCCTGTAAATAACTCAACAAATTTTACAACACCTTTACACTCAACAAACAGACAACAAACATACATAATTGTATAAAGACACGCATACATATGCAATGCATAGCTGGTACACTTACACAAAAACGAACAAGTAACTGTCTAGATTCAGTATATAAATCTAGAACTATACAAGACCAACATGGCACAACAGTTAAAAACTAGGAAAAATAGCAAGGTGGTCAGCCCACCAACTTTTATCTCCTACTTTCCTTTTATATTCTGCTTTACCCCCTCTTCTTTAGTTTCAGCCGTCCTTTGCTTAAAACAAAACAAAAACGCTAAACTCGATCTGAGCCGTGTTCCCCCTGGGCCGTAATTACCTACTCACCCGGTAGGGAGTGTGGGAGTGTATGTGGGTGTGTGTGTATGTGTGTTGTCACTACTCTACAATAAGCAACACGTATCAGCTTTGACTTGGAATTGAGGCCTCTTTGTACCATGATGAATCAACTTAAATCTGTTTCACACGTATAATATAAGATAAACAAAAACTATATTAACGTTCTAGTAAGGTAATATATATATTTGAATTATTGTTCATCTATTCAATCACTCAAATTTCATATAGTATCAGCAACAGAGCTGTTCACATGTTCGTTAAATTGTGAGACAAATTAGGGGATCTCGAGGTGGCAATTTGGGTTGGCGGCCTATTTGGGGATAGGGACGCGGCATTATCTATTGTTAAGATCGCAGCAGCCAGTCAGCCACACTCCTTACTCCTCTTCTTCTTCCTCCGTCCTTAGTACCCAGCGGACAGAGGTCAGTGGATACGCTCCTCCTCCTCCACGTGTAGTACACACCCGTAGCAACAAGCTTTCACAACAACACCCTCATGTCATCCACGTGTGTGTTTGTGTATGTGTGTGTGCGTGTGTGTAGAATTAAATAGTAAGTAGAAGTTGTCCCCAGAAGCCTTGTTTGGGTTTATACTTTTTTTTCAATTTTATCTTTGCGTGTGTGTGCACGTGTAAGAGTAGACCACATTTACTGAGTTGTTTTAAAGTGGAGTGTGGAGCGCTGCAGGGATAATAATGCAATGAAAGGTTTTTGTTGGCGTTGCAGTGCTAACAAATAGTATAAAAAGGTATCATTACAAAAATGTAAATATTCGTTTTCTGTGATACCCGTGAAAGAAAACAAGAGCAAGAGAGGACATACCATGATTTCCTTTTAATTCTATACTACTATTTCTTTACTACTATTTACTTTACTACTATTTCTTTGGATAAAGTTTACGAAGCCCGTAGTATTCACAGACTGTCATGGCAGTTTGGGGTTAGGCAGGCGTGGGTATGGAAACAAGATACACACGTTTGGTAAGCCAGGAAACTGTAAATGTATGATAAAGTATATGTTAGGTGTTGACAAGTGGAAGAGAGGGATGGTGTGTGGTTTTGAGCAAGGTGTGAGGAAGAGAATGATGCAGTGTAAAAATTTTCATGAGGCAGTACATAAAGACACGTTTATATAAAAATTTTTGTAAGGGATGTAAATACGAAGATGTGAGCTATTACGTGTATAGCAGCAAAGAGAGAGAGAGAGAGAGAGAGAGAGAGAGAGAGAGAGAGAGAGAGAGAGAACCTTAATGCTAATAGTGAATAATGGTGTTAATCCCGTTGTTTTAAAGTGAAAGGTTACGTTTGTTTAACAGCTCCTTAGGTGTGTAAGCGTGGCGGGGTGGAGGGAGGGAGGCGGAAGGGGAGAGGCAAGGCAAACAATTATATCAGGAAAGTAATGTGAGTGAGTGTGAGTGGGTGGTAATTGACTCCCTACAGTTTAAATGTTCTCTCTTCCCCCACACAGATAAGGCCACCCGAAGGAAGGAAGGAAGAAGGAAAGATGACTAGTAATCTCAAAGTACATATGCTTCGGCTTCTTCCCGGTCAGGAGGTGAATTAATTGCTCTTATTATCATAACTATCCTATTGTTATTATTATCATTATTATTATCATTGTTATCATTATTATTATTATTGTACGATGATCAAAACAAAGCCGCCTCCTCCCACCACCACCACCACCACCACCACCTCCTGCAGCGCCACCTTCAGTATCTTCTCTACACAGGTGAAGGCGTCCCTTGAGGAGTACGTGAGCTGCCATGCCCCTCGAGGCGCCTTTGTCATGACCTGCTGCGGCTCCGTTACCAGTGCCACGCTCCGCCTCGCTGCCAACACCAATGGGGAGACTAACAAGGTGAGGAAACACACTCCTTCATCCCCTCCTTCAGTACCTTTGCTTTGCTTTCTTCATTTTGTTTTTCTTCTTCTTTATTTCTCCACTTTCAGTATTTCTTTCACTCCTCCTGTTATAGTATGTCTTTTCTTCTTCTTCTTCTTCTTCTTCTTCTTCTTCTTCTTCTTCTTCTTCTTCTTCTTCTTCTTCTCTTCTTCTCTCTCTCTCTCTCTCTCTTCTCTCTCTCTCTCTCTCTCTCTCTCTCTCTCTCTCTCTCTCTCTCTCTCTCTCTCTCTCTCTCTCTCTCTGGCCTTTATTTATCCATTTTTTATGTTAACAGTAAACATACGTAACATTCATCTTGGCAATGTTGTTATGTTACTCTAGTAGTTATCCATGTATATATTGTTATTATTGTTGTTGTTGTTGTAGTAGTAGTAGTAGTAGTAACGTAGCATAAGTAATAATAATAGAAGTAGAAGAGAGTGAGAGTGAGTGTTCCTCCAATACACCTTTTAATTTCCCACCCACCCACCTACACACCACCACCACCACTACCACCACCACCACCACCACCACCACCACCACCACCACCACCACCACCACCACCACCACCAGATCAAGACGTACAACCAGCACTTTGAGGTCGTAAGCCTGACGGGTACGCTGAGTAAGGGCGGGACGCACCTCCACATCTGCCTTAGTGACAACGAAGGAGGCATGGTAGGAGGCCACGTGATGGGAGGCCTCACCACCTTCACCACCATGGAGGTCGCCCTTGGGGAACCTCTTGACCTTACCCTTGACCGTGAATTTGACGCCTCCACTGGCTTCTCGGAGCTAACAATCACGCAAGACCCCCAGGATGAGGTTACCGCCCCCCGCCCGCCCGTCCCCCCACACCAGCAGAAGGGTGATGCTCAATGATTATAAACACCTGTAATGTACATCTCTACTTCTGTAATCCAATAACTCATCCCGCATGATGAGTTTTAAGGATTATATACTTACACCAGCAAGACGCTAAATATTTAAGTGTTGTCTTAGTGTTGTCTAAGCATTATTTTAGTGTTTTCTTAAGTGTTGTCTTTAGTGATCTAAGGCCCCGTCCACACGAGCATACAGTGTCTGCAGACACAAGCGATGCATTTGTTTGGTGACAGACTCACCGCCTCTGTCTGCAAACAAACCAGCAAAGTGTTCGACACAGTTTGAGCAAATACACGAGACACTGTAGCGACTGCGCTGTCAGACACAGTATTCTACAAAGTTACTTTTATACCCTATGCAGTTTTGTTGTGATTTTTTTTTCACTCACAGGAATATCAGTTTGATGCATAGTGTTATATGCTTCCCATCTTTCCTGCGACGCACCATGTTGTAGTTATGGTACCACTACTGTACACTATTATAGTACGTCATCAGCCAAACCCAGCACTGCCCCAGCCAAGCCTTGACTGGCCAGGCACCACCGTGTGGACAACATTGCAACCAGTTTGGGGACGAACAAAGTCTGCCAGACACTGTATGCTCGTGTGGACGGGGCCTTAAATGTTGTTGTAAGTGTTGTCTTTTTCAGTGTCTACAATCTCCGCCATTGAGGTGTTAGTCCCCGTACATCACTTAACCTTGCAACACACATCGGTATTCGGTGATACACTCTAGGAAGCTAGGCAATGAGTGTGTACCTTAGCCACGTATATAGTGGTTCTATAACTCTGATATGCTTGTCTGTGTCCAGTGATTAGTGTAGCTTTTGAAGACATATCTGTGTCGCGTTGTGTTATAAAAGGTAAAGTTTTTTTTTAATTGTTTATTATTATAATTGCATAGATAACAGTACTAAATGGAAATCACAGTCTTTATTTAATGGTTATTTTTGTTTAATATTTATCTTAATTCATTCACTCACTCCCTGCTTACATTCTAATCACCTCCTTCAAGTATCATTATTATTGTTATTATTATTATTAGTAGTAGTAGTAGTAATAGTGGTGGTAATAGTAATAGTAGTAGTAGTAGTAGCGGTAGTAGTAGTAGTTATCCTTCACCAGTGTAGTAGTAGTAGTAGTAACAGTAATAGTAGTAGTAGTATATAGTGTAATGTAGCCTCGTGTGACATCAGACCGCCACATAGTCTTGCATAACATAGTATATAATGGTGGTGCTGGTTGTCGCTGGATCCTCTATATTAGTTTTTCCTTAGGATATATAAGTTGATAAGGTGCATTAGGCATACTCTTACCTCAAAGCAAGGAAATGCTAACCAACCTTCTAGTAAAGTAAGTCTGCATGTCATTTATAATGTTTCCCTAATAAAAAAATAAAAAATAGAATTAAATTAATAACAAACTTTTCCTCACACACCAAAACAATGGACATTTGACTTTGATAGGCGCGAGAAGGGGATTCTCTCTCAATATATTAAACATAATTTGTATTTTTCACTCTTGCATACACTCCACCAAACTGCAAACTCACTCACTCACTCATTCATTTATTCACTCACTCCTCTTCCACCTTCTCTCCCCTTCCTTCACCCAGTGCCACACCCATCACAGGTCCTCGCCAAGCCTTTCTATCTCATCCAGCACGAAGTCCATGTGTGCGGGCGTGGGCGTGGGCGTGCAGGTGGTCACCATGCGGAAAAAGTTCACTAAATTCTTGACGGCGATGGGGGAGTACCCAATCATGAGGGTCCCCTGCTTCACCATCCTCTCCTTGATCGCTGGGGCAACCTGGGGGAGAGGGGGGTGAGGTTGGAGGCTTTGGGGGGAGGGGAGAGAGGTAGGAGGCTTTGGGGGAGACGGGGGTGTAAGGTAGGGGGCTTTAGGGGAGAGGGGAGAAAGTTAGGGGTCTTTTGAGGGGAGAGGTAGGAGGTTTTTGGGGAGAGGTAGGGGACTTTGGGGAAGGGAGTGAAGGAGGGGGAGAGAAGACAGGGTTTGGGGGGAGGAAATGAGGGGAAGGAGAAAGATATAGGGGAAGGGGTAGGGAGTGTGTGGGGAGAGAAGGGTTAGGGAGATAAGTTGTGAGGGAAGAAAGAGTTGGAGGGAGTTCAGTTATGGAGGAAAAAAAGGGAAATAGACCTAATGGCTTATTGTGGGAAAGTTGCATGTGTGTGTGTGTGTGTAGATTTATTTCCGTTATTCATCTTAGTATCAACGTTTATTCCCATTTCTTTCCCTTAACTTTATTCCTTTCCTATTCTCCTCCTATTCGTTCCCCTCACTTCCCTTTTTCCTTATTCTAATTCGTATTCTTCTTTTCTCCTTTTTTTATTTTATTATTAATTTTTTTTTTTTACTTCCCTCTGTTTTTCCTCCTACCTTTCTCTCCCTTCCTCCTCTCCTTATCACCCCATCTCTTTTTACTTCTCCCTTCCACCCTATGCTATCTCCCTCTCCATCTTCCTCCATTACTTTCTTTCTCTCTCTCCACTATCCTTCCACACTCTCCCTCTTCCTTTCTTCTCTTCCTCACTTCCTTTCCTAATATCTTTCTCTTAATCTCTCCTTTCCTCTCCACTCTCTACTGTCTCCTATTTTCCTTCCCTCTCCTTCCTTTTCCCTTGTCACACCATTCCTTCTTCCCTCTTCCTTCTTCCACCCTTCCTTTTCCTTCTCCCACTCTTCCTCTTCCCTCTCCTACCCTTCCTCTTTCCCTCTTCCCATTCCTCTTCCCCTTCCTCTTCTCCTTCCCCTCTCACCTTAGATAGCTGCACCCACCACCCCGGCGTCTCCTCCTTCCCTCTTAGGCGCCGCGGGATGAACCAGAAACACACATTGGTACACTCAGGTTCCTGCACCAGCCGGAAACAGTCTCCTCGCTGCCTTACCTCAGTGACCAGGTGTCTGCCAGGTGAAGGAGGCAAGGTGATGCATTAGGGAGTGAGGTGGAAGGAAGGAATAGGTGATAGAAAGAAATGCTTAATAGATAGGTAGGTTAATGCACACACACACGTAGTAGGAGACCATTACAACACTAGCGATGGGCACAGGTGAAGGCGAAGATCAATCATATGTTCTTTATAGTCTATACATGACCATCCCCTTGCCTGTCTCACCTGGGATTCGAGGCTATGAGACAAGCTCGCTACACTACAACCTGTATATCATCTTTGTCGATGTGTTATGTGTTATTTTATGTGTGGTGTTGGTGTGGTGGTGTGCTGTGTGTTATCTCTGTGTGCCGCTGCCTTCACTGCCTCTTTGTGTAGTGTTATCGCGTCTACCTTTTGTGTTATCACCTGGTGGGGATGACTCACGGGGCTCAGGTAAGACAAGATACGTAAGGCGCGACATGCTCCTACTTCCTCCCCCCCCCCTTGTTTCACCCCCTCATATGTGGCAGTGGGAGGAGGAGGAGAGAGAAAAAAAACAGGAAGTACAGAAGGAGGAACAAGATAAGGAGGAGGAGGAGAGAGAAAAATAGGAATCACAGAAGGAGGAACAAGATAAGGATGAGGAGGAGAGAAAAACAGGAATCACAGAAGGAGGAAGATAAGGAGCAGGAGGAGGAGATGATAGAGGTGGAGGAGAATGATAAAATTCCATGAAGACTGAAAAAAACAAAAAACTAAATACACTTCTACCTATCCTTACCTCCTTTTCTTTATTCCTGCAACAGAATAACAAGGAAGAAGAGAGGACTGATGATGATGATGGTGATGGTGAGGGTGATGGTGATGCCCTTACCTGCAGGCGTTGAAGGCATCATCAACACGTGCCTCGAGGACAGAGAGGCCGTGCACCTTCATAAACACCCACAGCTTGAAGGCGTCCACTTTACGCCCACACTGGATACTCTTGTCCCCAGTGTCGAAGCCCACGTCATAGAACTTATCCTGCTGGAAGAGGTAGGTGGCGCGTGCCGAGTTGCTCTTCTGTAGTAGGTCCTGAGAAGCGAGACCAAAGGAGGAGGAAGAGGAGAAGGAGGAAGAGTGTTGTTAGAAGATTGTTTGTTGTCTTGTGTTATTTATTTATTTATTTATTTATTTTTTTCATATTTATCTTTTCAATTTTATCTTTCCTACTTTTTTTTCTTCTTTCTATCTTGGCTATTTAAAGTTCTATTTTGGTTATTTTCAAGTTTTATTATCTCTGTCTATCTGTCTCCTTATTACGAGTATACTTCTTTCCTGAGTTTTCTATTTCCTTAACAATCTCTTAAGTCTTTTCTTCCGATATTTACTATTCCTCCCTTATCTTCCTCACCTCTGTTTATCATCCTTCCTTTTCTACCTTCCCTCCACAATCTCTACAGTTAAGATAAGGGCCAGGGAAGGGAAGGGGTGAAGTGGAGGAGAGATTGGGTCTAGAGGAGCAACAAGGAGAAAAGAGATGCAGTTTTGAGCGTCTGAGAACAAGGGAGAGGGGCGAGGTCGGGGCGGGATGGCACAGGGTAGAGGACCATTTATTTTCTTCTATAGTATACCTTGTGTTTGGTGAGGAAGACCGAGCATTGAAGGGACACGCCCAGCATCTTGTGGGGATTCCAGGAGATGGAGTCAGCTCTGAGGATACACACAAACATGGAGCAGACGAAGGAGGAGGAGGAGGAGGGATAGTGTAAGATAGGATTATAGAAGAGAGAGAGAGACGGAGACAGGAAAGTGTGAACAGCAGGAAGAGGAAGAAGGGATTAAAAGGCACAGGAAGGATTCAATAAAATAAAATTGGAAAAGGAAGAGAGGAGAAGGTGAACACCAAAAAAAAGAAGGAAAATGAAAGAAAATAGAAATTGAAATTAGGAAGAGGAATAGTGCAATAAAGAATCATAGGTGGAAGAGGGAGTGAGGCAAGGAGTAAGATGACAAGGAATAAAGAAATGGTGATGAAATGAGAGATGCATGTGTGTGTGTATGTACTAAAGACCACAAAGATATACTGAAACTTTCTACTCCTACTTCTTGAAACAAATTTGAACGTGGGTCGAGGAAGGGAAATCGGAAGAGAGAAAAGAAGAAAAAAAACAGGAATAGGGAATAGGATAAGAGGAGAGTGGAAAATGTAGACTTATCAGGAGGAGGAAGATAAGATAAGAGAGAGAGAGAGAGCAGCACAAGGTCGCCTCACCTGTCAATGCCCTTCAGCAGGTGTTTGTGTCTGCGGGAGAGGATGACGGAGCCGCCCCAGCAAGCCTGTAAAAGGTCACCAAGGTCATTAGGTCACCACACACACACACACGTTAAGGTCTGGTTAAATATTTTCATTCATAAATCACGTTCTAGGCGAATAGCAATTGGTGTAGACGGCAGTGTAAGGGTTAATCATGTTTTAATTGGTGTTATGTAAAGGTGTTATAGATAAAGTCTTTGAAGTTCTAAGTGTTACGTTGATAGGAAGGCAGACGTGACAGCAGTGGTGGTGGTGGTGTTGCTTCATCTCATTTAACATACAGTTCCTTTATCTCACTCAAATCATTTCAAGGCTACAAAACAGCTGAAGTCCACATTGTTGCCTGCATCAGTAGTTTGCATTAAGCTGATCCAACCGTGACACAAGCAGGCAAGACAAGCAGGCGTAGGCGTGTCCAGCAGTGTGTGTGGAGGTGATAACAATACTCACATCCACGTGTAACCAGAGTCCCTCCTGCTCACACACGTCCGCCACCTCCTGCAGTGGGTCAAAGGCGCCCAGGACAGTGGTGCCCGACGTGGCGTTCACCATGAAGGGTTCCTTGCCCTCCTCTCGTGCCTTCACCACCGCCTCCTTCAGCGCACTCGGAACTATCCTCCCTTGGGCGTCCGAGGCCACGGCCACTGCGTTGTCCATGCCCAGGCCGAGCCACGAGGCGCTCTTACTGATGGAGTAGTGGCCCTGTTGGGGGAGGGGGGGAGGCCTTAGATATGGCGGGGGACATGGACATAATGGAATACAGACTCTCTCTCTCTCTCTCTCTCTCTCTCTCTCTCTCTCTCTCTCTCTCTCTCTCTCTCTCTCTCTCGCAATGAGTTCACCTGGTCTGAAGTGAACACAACGAGGGGCTTCTGGTTGAATATCCCAGTCCGCTTGATGTCCGGGTGGCGCCGGTAGCGGGCCAGCACCATCCCGTACATGTTGCTGATGCTGCCTCCTGTAGACACCACCTTCGTCAGGCACTAACAACGCTAACACCTCAACCCCATCAACCCTTGCATACTCCTCCCCTCACACTCTCCCTCCGTTACCCACGCTCCCTTTAGTAATACTTCTACTCCCTTACACCATGCAGCTCTTACTCCCTTGTCCCTCTACGCTATTCTCATTATTTCTAACATTAACTTCCTTTTGTCTTTATTTATAATCTCCATTCTGTCTCCCTTGCACTCCTCTCTATTGTCTTCTATCTCTTTACCTCCAGTGTCTTTACCATTTATTTCCTCTCTGACGCTTTGTTCTGCTTCTTCTCATTTCCTTTTCCATTTACTTTCTTTATTGGCTGTCTTTTCCATCTCAAAATCATCTCCTCTTTACTTTTTCCCTCGTCCTTCTTTACTCTTTTACTTTCCTTTCCTCGTTGTTCCTTCCTATCTTATCCATCCCTTGTTTTTCCTACCTGAACCCCTCATCTACCTAACCTAACCTAAACTAATCTAACTTAACACTCCTTAATCTAAGCCTAACCTAACCTAACCTAATTTACCTGGGGAGAAGATGCCGTCTCCTTCAGACCAACCGAAGAGGGTCAGCAGGTGCTCGATGAGGCGGTGCTCCACCAACATGAACACCGGAGCCACCTCGTACGTGTACCTGGGGGGGTTGGGGGGGGGAGCATTACCTCGGGCCCTTACTGGTGGTGGTGTGGGAAGGTGAAGATTCTATAATAGTGCTGGTGGTGGTATTGGTGAAGGTGGTGATGTTGGTAATAGTAGTAGAGCAGTATAGTACTAGTTGTAGTAGTAGTAGTAGTGATAGTAGTAATAGTAGTAGTGTAAACGGTACCTGGTAGTTTTTTTTATTTTTAGTTTGACTTGAATAATTCTATATATTATCTATATATAAAAAAGTAGATTACGGTCCAAAGTGTCCGAAACATTACTTATTTTGAGCACCTCACTAACATTGCAACAACTGAGCTGCTACTAACCCCAAACAACACTTTCATACTGTTAGACTCGTGAGACTCAGGTTTTCGAAGCGGTGGGCAGCGTTCGAATCACTGGTTTGAGCATATGGAGACTCGGAAGGAACACGCATGCGCCAGGCTTACCTTCCCGTGGCTCAGTGACTCACTGGTTGGTGTTGAGAGCCTCGGTGAGCCAGGCCCCCGTGAGGGCCACTTCATCGATGCCTCCGTATAGCTGGTTGTAGAAGTGCGGGTGTTGTGTCTTGACACTGTAGTGCACCACTGTCTCCAGTACTCGTTCCGTCTCCTCCAGCGAGCATCCCTTCACCCCCACCGTCAGGTCCAGCTTCTCCTGTAGAGGAAGTCACAACCTCAGTATTACTTTGGATCCGCTCCCGTAACCCCTTGCTCACCTAGCAGGTGTCATTCACCGCTGACTCTCCACACTGAGGGTGACGCCACACCACGCACTCAGTCATCAGGTTTGTTGTTTGTCATTAATGTTTGTAGCGCCCTTGCTAAGTCCACAGTGTTAAGATAATGTCCTTGTCAGGGTGAAGGATTCACGCAGAATAGATTAATCTAGCCCGTAACACTTCGCCTTGGCTTCAGCATTATTGCTCGTATGAAAAGAATTTTCAATTGTTTCTCTTCCTTTAATCCTGCTTTGGGGATGATAGAAAACCCAACTGTAGCTACGTCAATACACACCCACTCGCAGCGTCCAGTGCGTAAAGCAGCTCACTTCTGATAATGGAAGTGGCCGGGTGGCTCTGTGGTACAATGCTCGGCTCGTGACTAGTAGTTTAATATGATCTATAGTTGCCTAGATCGGGGGGATTATTATTATTATTTTTTTTTATAATATAATGTAAATAATGGAATCGGATGTTCCCCTTCCTAAGCACCAGAATGACGGGTTGTTAAATTTGATTGAATTAAAAGATATCAGTTACATGAATGATAAGTATACACTTTTGACCGATCTCACATCATTACCTCGTCCCCTTGGCAACAACATGGACAAATGTAAACACACATAGCACATGTAACACTACGTGTCCTATAGATAAACAAAATGTTTTTAAGAGTACTTTATCTTACAATATATTGGCAAGATATAACTGCTTTATATTACATGTAAGTCTTGGCCTTTGTCGTGCCATACGATCATTCCACTGGTTCGTGAAAATATCACGAACCATGAATACGAACAGACCATCTCCACCACCTGACACAATCATGGTGAACGCGTCCATTCATCTTGGTGACGTAACATGATGGCTCTACTTCCTTATCGGTGACTAATTGTTGTGATGGTTGAAAAGAAAACTTGACAAAGATTTGTTCACGAAGCTGACACACACGCACCCACGCACGCACTCACACACGCGCGCACGCACACACACGCACGCACGCACGCACGCACGCACGCACACACACACACACGCACACGCACACGCACACACACACACACACACGCACACGCACACGCACACACACACACGCACACGCACACACCTGCAGTTCGTGGGGATGTTTGAAGTGAACCACCTTTTCCGATGCGTCGAGTCCCGTCACCAGCTTGGTCTTGAGCACCAAATCCAACACGCGTTTCAGTAACCACCCCGCGTCTCCCTTCTCCGCGTCCTGCACCGCCTGCGTTATGCCGTTGGAGTACCCGTTGGAATTCCCATTAACTTGTCCATTGGCAGTCGCGTGGCCATTCACCTCCTTGAGCCTCGCCTTCACGTGGTGGGCGGCGGTGCTTGCCTGGTAAGGGGTGGCAGCACAGTACTGGTGACCGTTCGTAGACATGGTCGCGGAGAATCTGCACAGGAAGTGAATCATTAAGGAGTGAAGGTGAGAACAAGTAAAGAAATGTTAGGTATCATTAAGTAAACAAGGGGGAACATGAGACCCGAAAACATTATAACTGAAAATATTATAAGACTGTCACAGCACCGGACGTAATTAATATGATAAAATATTTCATGTATGCATCACCACATTCCTTTATGGTCCGGAGCCAAAGGTTAGTAACCATCTTATTAGAATATATAATTACGCAGTACGTGTAAAATGACATGCATTAACAATTCTATTAACCTTACATCCTGCCTATCACGCCGCCACCCACACACACCACACTTCACAACCACAATGTTAACACACTTACGAGGAGCCGCTGTGCCACACCCACACCCGTGCACGCAGGAAGTGTTATGGTTCCCGCACCACCGCTGCCTCACATTATATAGGCCACTAGAGGGACTGCCAACACAAGTATGCTGTTTGATCGATCCCCGACACTTACCTTTGTGAAGCAGTGCGTGATACCGTGCATTTTTATTTTATTTATTTACCTGTTTTCTTTTTTTTTCTCCGGCTTGGTGTAAATGACTTTGTGTTCTCTGCTGATAGAATTGCAGTGTTAAGAACAGAAATATAACGTTTACGCAAATAAACGGCAGAGTGCGAGGGAAAATAATGGAAAGGCTTTTAGGTCACAAAAGACAAACAAACTAACATATATAATAGATCAGAGTAAACGACAAGTATAATTAAGTTTATTAGGTTACTGCTTTTTAGGTCATGATAACCTTATGAAACTTTATCAACATGATCCCGCCACCCTAAACCTCAACTCCATTACATTTTGAAAGGTCAAAGTCGTCATCAGTATTACCATTGTAGGTTATCTTGGGCGCCACCTTCAGCGCACCCAACTCAAAGCTGCCCGCCGACTTACAGCATTTTCAACAAATCATAACTATCAAAACGCAACACAACTTTTCAAAACTACATTCAACATGACCCCCTAGTCCCCCCTACCTTAAGCATCCACTTCATTAATACTGTAAATGTTAAAGGTCAAGTTAAAGAAAAATTCAATAGATACTTGGGTTATATTGAGTCTGTCTAGTTATTGTTTTTATCATCATCATCATCTTCACTATTTGATTTCCAGCGTCAGCCTCGATATCAACATTGAGTTAATAATGGTATTCTAACCGTGGTCAGGGTCCCTCCGTACACCTTATGATGGGATTTTGTTGTATTTTCATAAAACATTTGATAAGGTCCCTCATAGCATGTTCTTATCGAAAGTACGGCCAGATAGAATAGGAGAGTATATATGTGTGTAGATAGGAGACTAAGTTTATCATGTGTTGTTGATTTTGTTAAGTTTTATTAATGTTATTCTTTATTCTTTTCAGATTCTTGAGTCTCGTGAAAGAAATGTTGAGGTAAGTGCTTTATTTATCAATTTAATTCTTTTTACTTATTCATTTTTTCCTTGGTCTTGGCCATACTTTACGACGTATCTATGTATTGTATGTCTTCTTCTAATCGTTATCAAAATTTTTATTGAGCTTAATTTTTTTCGTTAATTATAAGAAAACCAAAGTAAGTGTTCGATATCTATAGTATGACTTCAGACTGCTGAAGTGTACATATGGGTGACCTTGAACACACACACACGTGCTACTAAAACTGTACCCAAACATTTAAGGTACACTGCAGAAACGAAGGTGTGACATGAACATTTTTTTTTTTCCTTTGTTGCTAAAAATCTTTCCCTTTTTATCCACCGTGAAGTAAATAAATAATGTTACTTAGCCGCGTCAGTAATGTCATTAAGGAGAACAGGTGATAACATAAGGTAGTTAGGAGTGGAGGTTAGCGTCGCTGGGCCGGGTGGTTCTGTGGTAAAGGACGTACATGGCTCGACTCGTGGTCTAAAAGTTGGTAGTTCGATCCTGGTTCACGGCAGCTTCTTGGTGAGAGGGGCAGCGCTCTCTCGTTAACCCTAGCAGAGGTATATGGTGTATATCTAGCAAGCTTGGTGGGATTATCTAATCTTAGCCTCGTGTGGCCGGGTTCAAATGTCATTTCAATAATCTAACTCAAGCTAGAGAGAGTTTATGATGGTGGTGGTAGCGGTGGTGTGTGTGTGTGTGTGTGTGTACAGTAAAAATGAAGCCTATAATTAAGCTATTCCAAGTACCGTATTGAGTTTCTTGATTATATGTTGCAATATTAACACTTGTGGGGCACACCAACACACCAGAATGTGTTCTCGTTTACGCTCCTCATCTCTCTCTCTCTCTCTCTCTCTCTCTCTCTCTCTCTCTCTCTCTCTCTCTCTCTCTCTCTCTCTCTCTCTCTCTCTCTCTTTCTCTTTATCTGGAGTGTTGCTAAGATATAAGAA
>JAPQNM010000049.1:10433146-10510646 GCA_029783475.1 Metacarcinus magister
CTATAGCGCAAAAGAACGGGCGTTTTCTGTTCCCTCTTTATTACTCTATACATTTTTTACGTAAACTACAGCATTGTTATTTATTTCTGTGTTGCTCCGGATCGTGTCATCGCCTCCCAGACACTCATGTATTTACTGAAAGGTTTTTAATTATTTCGTATGTTATTTATTACGTTTTTCCTGTTGATTAAGGAAGGTGTGTGTGTGTGTGTGTGATGGCCAGCAACATGTAACCAGGCTGTATCAGCAAGAAGAGAATAATCAATGTTGCATCCTTATCTTTATCTATCTTCTACCGCTATTTTCATGGTGACTGCTCTCCTGAACTTGATAACTGCATGCCTCCCCCCCTCCCGCAGCCTCGCTGCACAAGACTTTCTACTTCTTCTCATCCCAATTCTGTCTATCTTCCTAATGCAAGAGTTAACCAGTATCTTCACTCTTTCATCCCTTACAATGGTAAACTCTGGAACTCTCTTCCTTTGTCTGTTTTTCCACCTGCCTATGACTTAAACTCTTTCAAAAGAGGAGTGTCAACACACCTCTATGTTAAATGAACTCCACCCCTTACTTTATTCCTCCTACTGTCCTCTTTGCAGGGTCTGGCGACAAGCTTAACTTCTGATCTTTCACTTGTTTCTGATTGGGGCAGAGCAAACCTAGTTTTGTTCAATGCCTCAAAAACTCAATTTCTACAACTATCTACTCGACATAACCTTCCAGTTAACTATCCCCTCTTCTTCAATGACACTCAACTTCCCCTCTCCACCACATTAAACACACTCGGTCTATCCTTTGCTAAAAATCTAAACTGGCAATTTCATATCTCTACTCTTGCTAAATCAGCTTCCAAGAAGTTAGGTGTCCTATGGCGTCTGCGTCCATTTTTCTCTCCCTCTCAGCTGCTTGCTCTGTACAGGGGCCTTATCCGCCCATGTATGGAGTATGGCTCACATGTCTGGGGGGGGCTCAACTCACACAGCTCTTTTAAACAGGGTGGAGTCTAAAGCTTTTCGTCTCATCAACTCTCCTCCTCTAACTGACTTTCTTGATTCTTTAAGTCACCGCCGCAATGTTGCATCTTTATCTATCTTTTACCGCTATTTTCATGCTGACTGCTCTTCTGAACTTGCTAACTGCATGCCTCCCCTCCTCCCGCGGCCTCGCTGCACAAGACTTTCTACTTCTTCTCATCCTTATTCTGTCCATCTTCCTAATGCAAGAGTTAACCAGTATCTTCACTCTTTCATCCCTTACACTGGTAAACTCTGGAACTCTCTTCCTTTGTCTGTTTTTCCACCTGCCTATGACTTGAACTCTTTCAAGAGAGGAGTGTCAAGACACCTCTAATGTTAACTGGATCTCCACCCCTTCATTCTATTCTCCTACTGTCCTCTTTACAGGGTCTGGCGGCAAGCGGGATTTTTTTTTTACTTATTTGTTTTCCCTTAGCTATTGCCCTTTTAATGTAAATAATAATAATAATAATAATAATAATAATAATAATAAAAATAAAAAATAAAAACCCAGGATTTTTTTTTTAACGTGTTTGTTTTCCCTTGGCCGGTGCCCTTTTGACGTATCAAAAAAAAATCACGGATTACTGATGTAATCTGTAGGTAGCATCTATTACAGTGTGTTCAGTTGTTCGTGGTGTTGGAAAAGTTGTTTTGCTTGAAAATGTCTATATGTAGCACTTCAAGTAGGATAAAAATTGGCAAAGAAAAGTAAACATATTTAATCATCATTATAAAATCCTTTACCCTCAGTGAATGCAGAGAATATAATTCGTCAGTAAAATTTTTTATAATTTCACTTAAGCTCGTTAACAACAAGGAAATTGTAAAAAAAATACCACAGATGAGAATATTTTCAGCTGTCATTTCCAACCTGTTATTCACTTAAATAACTACTAAGCATGATACAGTGTCCAGGTTGTGACTGGTTGGTAGGAAGAACCAGCCCTGTAATTCTCTCTATGACATTCTTGAGGAGGTAGAGTAGAGCTTCCCTGAGAACCCTGTACTGGGTGTAGGGTGGCTAGTGAGTGGGTGTTTGGGTGAATGTTACCCAATAGAGGTAGTGGTGCAGGGGCTGGGGCTTCCTGAGCTTGATGGGCGGGATGACTGCTGCCAGAGATAAGAGGGACAGGCTCGGATATAGCCAGTGTAGCAGAGTTTCCTACATCAGCCACATCACCACTTTGTCGGGATGTGATGAGTCCTGGCACATTAAAAGATGTGTTGGGTGCAGAACTGAAGTGAAAACTGGAGCCTCCACTGGATGCCTCTGGAAGTTCAGTGTCACCAGGGACTGAACTTTGATCCTTGTCCTGCATGGAGGAAGATGCAACAGAGCCAGGCCGGTGCTGGTGAACCCTCAGGTGCTTGCGCAGGTTACCAGACTCACAGAAACCTCGGCCACAAAACCGACACTCAAATGGACGCTCTCCAGTGTGGAGGCGCTCGTGAACCTTCCGCTTCCCTTGGTCCCTGGGAGGATAACAATATTTTATGATTAAACAGGAATATCAAATCAGTAATAAGACCTACAACTTCATCTCTAAGTAAAAATACATTATTTATTTATTCATTCATTCAATTGATATCAAGTTAATACAAAGTTAGTCAGAATTAAGCTAGATTCCAAGTGGTTTGCTTCAGGTGTTTCATTATGTTCAAGATCCCAGACATCACCAGTACACAATCACTCTTAAACACATTGTTCTAGATCACTATTCAATATATGCCTTTTTATCCTGAGATGCAATCCAATGGTTCCTTAATTTCATCTTTATCTATTACGTTTTCACCTTTATCCACTACCTCTGCGTCAAACCTAAAACTTATTTCTTCCTAACTCATTTTTTCTACATGTCCAAACTACATTAGCACTCCATAACATGTCCTTTCTAACAACCTATCCTTCTTTCCACATCTTTCTTTAACACCTTACTCTGCCAGACCATCTCATTCCAATACACAAACACCTTGCTTACATTATAGTACCTAAAATAAATGCAGATATTTCATAAACCATCATCATTCATACCTGAAGGATTTTTCACAGTAAGAGCACTTGTAAGGCCTTGTGTCAGTGTGCATGTGTTCGTGCTTCTTCAGAACTTCCCTTCGGAGGAATTCCTTCTCACAGTACTGGCACTTGTGAGGCTTTTCACCAGAGTGTTGCCTGCGGTGCATTGCCAGCTGCCCTTGCCGGGAATAACTGAAGATAAAGGGAGTAAATCATGAATTATTAAGAATGAATTGCTCATTTTATATATGACTGTCCACAATTGCCTTCAATGATACAGCTTACTGAAGGCTTTCAAAGTTAAAAAAAATAAATAAATAAGTATAACAAAATCATATCTTATTATTGGAAAGAGATGGATGAACAGGACAGATTGGTGTTGATCTTTATTTTGTAATCAATTTTGCACTGTAGGCTTCTTCAGGACCCATTTCCTGTTTGAAAGCCCAAAGTGTGAACCAAGTCAAGGAAATAAAGACCCACATTCTAGTATATGTCTTCCTCATTCACCTTTTTCCAATCTATCAAGACCTCTCCTCCTGATGAATAATTTAAAAGAAAGTAACAAGGGAAGAGAATAAGCAGGAATGAGGAGATTGGGATGTAAGGATAAAGAGTACGGGCTAGAAAGGAGTAGCTGGAGACTTTCTACCTCAAAAAAGAAATTGCCAGACAAGTCAAAGTAATGGACAGCATCATCCTTTCCCCTCACCTCACTCCACATACATCACAAGCAAATGGTTTCTCCCCCGTGTGTATCCTCCTGTGCTCCTCCATGTTACCTCGCTGGGAGAAACACTTCCCACAGAACTCACAGGCGAAGGGACGGTTACCAGTGTGTAGCCGCAAGTGGCTGTCCAGGTTGGCCTTTTGGGTAAACCTGTGTAACACAAAAGAGAAGCTGATTTGCATTCATGAGGAAACTTATAATGTATTACCTTGTTGTAATATCATAAATGTTTAACACACAATTCATATCATATTATTTTCTCTAAATACAAAAGTGTTTTCATCACCCAGCTGATATCGTTTTAGGTTTAGATGTTTTAACACATATGCTCTAGGCCTCCTTTTCCTTCCTTTGCCTTCTGTTCAACTTCACTCACTGTTAGGTGCCAGTTATGAAGCTGCCTTCATTACTACCAACATCACCACAATACAAACAGCACTCACTCACCACAGAAGCAGCATTACTGTTCTTAAAACTGAAACAAGTTTAAGACCTGCTGGACTTTGGTTTTAGGAAGGTGTTAGTGTGAGTGTCTTACCTCTTGCCACACACCTCACAGCAGTGTGTGTAACGCTCCTCACTTGGCCGGTGGATTCTCTTGTGATTGACCAACTCAGCTTTACTTTTGAACTTCTTCTCACACTTATCACAGGAATATGGACGTGAATTGGTGTGCACAAGCATATGCCTCGTCCATAAATAGTGTGCAGGATATAGTTTATTGCACTGTGGACACCTGTATAGATAAAAAATTAAGTCATTACAGATGATGAGACTAACGTTAGTTGTACATAGTGTAGGCCTGACCAAGAAGACAGTGGTGAGGGATAAGAGTCTAGAGTCCTCTTCAAGATGACTTAGTTAAAAAAATACAATTGACCTTGAAAACCGACTTTAATTTAAATAACTAAGTGAAACTAAAACCCAATATCATGTGTTTTCATTTTTAACATCATTTTGTTATGATGTCTCGATACATAATGAGCTTCATTTGGAACAACGGTTTGGCACAAGTGTCTTACGTTTGGAGTGAGTCTTGGTGCTTCCGGCGTTGGTGATTCTTGAGTGAAGTAATTTTGTTGAATATTTGGGGGCATTGTGGACACAAGTAGCTGGGTTCTGACAGCTGGTGAGCCTCTATGCAGTGTGATGTCAGGTGTTCAACTTGGCTGAATGAACTTTGACACAGACTGCACCGAACTACACTCTTCACTGGGTTGCCCTGAGAACATGTGCATCATTATCACCGGTTATACTTCCAAAGCGTGACAGACTATTTAATGCATTTTACTCTCAAAAATATTGTGAGAGAAAGAAACCGAGATTACATGAGTTGATAAATGAAAGGTTGGCATGACAAATGGTGATGTTGGGTGCTTGCTTGTGAAAAGTAGTATGCACAATAGAAGAAACTTTTTGTATGATTGTAATGTATTATTGAATTTGTGTGTAATGCAAATACTAGCAACTCAAAACCTCAAAAAACGAAAGAAATCAATAAAATATGGTGTTTGACTATGTTATTTCAAATTTCATGCATATTATAAGCGATTCTGTAAATTTTGAAATAAGTATTCATCCCAATTCATAAATTTTAAACATAAATCAACTCTATTAATTGTTTTTTACGTAAGTTTGGTCATGAGAGATGTGGAATAATTTATTTATGAATTTTATATTTTGACGGTGGTCTGTATCCCTTAACCCTCGTCAATGTTGGGCGATGAATGCATATTAAATGAACATAACTCAGAGACACGGAATACCTATCACAACTATAGGGAATTATTCAAAACTTATCACTTCAGAACAATTTACTATCATCTCATCCTAACCAAGTCCTGTACATCATTACTTGCATCATGGGAGGATAATCAAAGCTCCTGTGTTATGTTAGCAGCCAGGCATCACATCATACTTCAACTCTTCATTAACATTATTCTAAAGCTTTAACCTCATATTCTACATCATATATTAACAATGTTATTTTTTGTCTTTTACTTTTAACAGTAACAACTCGTTAAGATGCAATGTCAACATGAAAAATTCACTTTTCTTTATTGTTTTTATCTTTATTTTTGCTTGACACTAAGGCCTTTCACATGGGCGTTTCTGTGTGCGCGACAAACGCACGCACAGAAATGTGTCAGATTTTTGTACATGCATTGGCCACACGTTCGCATTTCACTGACAGACCAGCAGACCGCCGCCCTCGCCGCCCTGCATTCCTGTCCGAACCTTCCTCTCGGTCATCCACATACCTAGACGCTCGTGTGCAAGCTGCCATTGCCACTAGTAGCCAGCATGGATGTGCGCGTCAGTAAGAACGCATGTGTTCTTGCTGACTTGGGCGTTTGCACCGGGTTGTATGTGCGTGCAATGTGTTGTGTGAAAGGTCCCATTGAACTCCATGGAATGTTAAAACACTGGGCACGCGAACGCCTGTACGGGAACACTCGTGTGAAAGAGCCCTAAGAGCTTTATACTGTTTTTATGATACATAAAATCATTACAAGTTTTAATCTTAACTTAATCTATGTTCTGTTAGCAGAAAATAAAACATTCTAAGAAAAAGAAACATGAAAATGAAAGGTGAGCAATCCTGACATGATTTATACTTTGTGTCAGCTTAATGCACAGGTGTTGTATTGTGTTGTGTTGAAGAAAGCCTCAAGCCTCAAGCCTCAAGACTCTAGTGTTAATGATTACAAGACACCAAGCATCACGCCTCATTAAAGGTGTGACCAATGGACTCACCAGCTCATCACAGGAAGGCAGTGGGTTGGCTGACCCTTCAAGGCTGCCTTCCACACAACCCTCCGATGATACCTCTTTTCTCAAGTGATGTTCCTGGAAAAAGAAAAAAAATGTTACTTTAATTATAAAAGTAATCATGAAGGAAATATGTTTTGTTTCAGTGATGTAGTTGGATAGTGGTGGATGATAATGTGATGGTGGTTGGGGGAGTGGATTGAGGTGGATGATAAGAATGTATGTAATGGAGGCAATGGAGTATTGGAGCCTCAGTGGCATCAATGTATACATATAACACCAGTCTTTATAAAGGTGCAAGTCTAAAGGTAATCAGACTCAAGTTTCTAAATAATTTGTACTGCCTGGAATATATTTTTTGCTGCAGTGACTCAATATTTCATTTAGTCAAGAAAAAACAGAAAACAACGAATCAAATGCAAAAGTCTTTCCTGTACAAAAAAAACAAAACAAAACTGCTAATCTTGAACTGATCCTTGGCAATGCAAAAAGAATTAAAACCTCCGTTGATAGTGAGCTCACCATCCATTCCTCCGCCTTCACTGTTATGTTGGACGGTGCTGTGTTCTCTGCTGTGTGTTCCTTGGTGTTAGCTGTTCCTTGTGTCACTCCCTTGCTCTTCCCCTTCCTGGGCTGCTTCACACATGGGCCTGTTGGTAAAGGACACTTATTATCATCACCATCACCATTATCACTGCCTGCATTCTCATATTACACTGAAGAAAGTATAAATAGAAAAACACATAAATGAGTAGGAGTCAAATAAGAAAAAGAGTAAAATTACAAAAATAGCTTTTATATTTATCAGTATACAAGGGACTAGATTGAATTTACTTTTATATTCTAACTATTGCTGAGGTTTTAAGATCAATGGAGTATTTCATGTTTTTGTAAACTGAACCTTTTTCTATCCTTTTCATGTTCAGACTGAGGACATTGATAAGGTTCCGATAATTCAGTTTTCATGCAATACAGAATAATAATAATGTCACATGAAGATGAGTGGAGTAGAAGTTATCTCCATAATGAAAGTCACGAGTGGACAAAGTAGTTTCAGGGAATACATTGCCGTTCTATCAATAAGATGACTTTCTCTACACATGGAAGGTCGATTGTATGTGTCGTGTGTGAGAAGGAATGTGTTACTGTAGAGTGGTGATACTTGGTTTATGGAAAAATTATGTTAAGAGGTTGGATCATAATGAAAAGAGGTTATGAAGTTAATGTGCGTTGATGTGCAGTAATTATTATTATTATTATTATTATTATTTACCTCTGGAGATGATGCCCCGGCCCCTCAAGCCCCTCACGGCCTTGCGTTTCCGTCGTTTGTTGACGTGAGGACCTGTGGGAAGTGCACAACCTCATCACCACATTCTTCAAGTGGCTCAAAAACAAACAACTTCTGCACTCATTAGAACACATTAATTAATCATGACAAGACTAACTTACTATTTTACTTTGATATTACTCTTTTCCACCTCTCTACCACACTTTCCATGACTTTGAGCAGTTGATGCCAAGTATTTTAACTCTTTGCAGCCCCCACCACAGGGCTATTAAAAAGATAACGCCAAATAATAATGTTATACAATGACTATATTTATCTATATATCAGTCTGTCATCCTACTAAAGGGGAGTAGCTGAGACAAGGCACTCATACACACAATCATACATTCATACCCACTCAACACAACACATCAGGTCACTCATACAAAGGGGGACGAGGGCGAGGGTCGTATCCACACTGGAGTTCTAAGGTTGACCTCTGCCACTTCATATGTCACTCCTACCCATCTTCCTCCCCGCACCTCATCTGATCCTAATGGTGCAGTGGGTAGCATGTCTGATTATGAATCCGCTGGCCCGAGTTTGATCTCAGACGAGGACAGGCGGCACACAGCTCACCCAGCTGTTCATCCTCCCAAACGGGTTGGTTGATAAATGGGTACCTAGGGAAAACCTGGGGAAGGTAAACTGTAGAAAGTCGGATGTCACAGTGGCCCTGTGTCCCAGGGTAACAAATTAACTTCCACCACAGGCTCAAAGGCCAATGTGACAGGAGATGAGTGCCCGCAGCTACACACAGCTACAGTGTGTGCCAACACTACTTTTACATCAGTTGTCGTCAAAGTCCCTTTAGGTGGATATCAGCCTGGTATATAGATAGATAGATAATGTATTCTAATGAGAGTATAAATCAAAAGGTAAAGCCCCTTACCATAGTCTTCATCATTGAGGTCATCAATGAAATGGTTCTCAGACTCCTCCAGCTCCACCTTGACATCCTGAATAAGTTCATACAGCTTGTCCTCATTCACCTGGACGCTGCTCTCTGTTGTACACTCTGAGACGGTGTTGAGGGAGACTTTTGTGGTGAAACTGACCAACCCACTGAGGCATTGTCACTTAGTATCAATGTTGCTGCACTTCCACCTCAACCTTACCTCTGAGTTGAGTGTTTAGTTTACTCTGTGTAGCTTGACTCATGTCCACAAAGTCCACCACCTCATCCAGCTTGGCCACACACGGGCCACACACATGATGAGGCAGAGAGTCCTGGAGGGTGACCTGGGGAAAGAGTCACTGTGAGCCAAAGAATGTATTGTGGTGCAAATATTAATAATCTAGTTTGTCTTCAATGCCTCAAAAATATCCCAGGCAGAAGAATGCAAGGATATGGACTAAATTTTGATTTTGAATTTCTTTACAATAGTATACAAAATCACTCAAAGCCAAGGTGGATACACACAGTTTCTGGATACGGTGAATTTCAGGATACATAAGTACATAAGACTATCACGTCCACTTTCTATTTGTATACACTCCCTTCTCTCTCACTCCCCCTTTCTTGATTTAAATGTCCTCCCTTTCCATAGCTATTTTTTCTGTCATGGTTTATATGGTTTATGGCAATTTTACCCTTTCTAATACTTCCGAGTATGATACACCAACTAATATCTTACGAACCCTTTTTCTTTAACACTACTACTCATATATTAATTGCATCCCTGTTTTTGCTGATGGCTCTAAATCCCAATATGGCTCTGGTTTTGCCGTTCTGTTCCCCTGCCAACATTTCCAGTTTCAATTACCAAGTGTGTCCAGTGTCCTTACGACAGAACTATACGCTATTCTCTTTGCCTTGAGAAAGCTTCTTTTCTACCTATCTTCCTCCTTTGTAATTTTCACAGATTCTCAAAATTCTCTCTCCCTCTATACTATTCACCCTTTAGTTTGTGAAATCCAAGAGTGGCTATTTCACCTCTATGCCTGTATAAAGTCTGTCTGTTTTTGTTGGGTTCCGAGCCATGCTGGTATGATTGGCAAAGAATGTGTCGACTCACTGGCCCATTCTGCTACTATATTAGGATGCCATCATTTCACCAAACCTGTGATTTCCATTTTTTTAGCTCCTTTCTATTTAACATCATCTCGTTCCTATACCGTCTACCTTTTAGCTTAACATAGCGCCATATGACTTCTGATATCTGGCACTTACTCTTTCTGCATGAACTAACTCACAGCACACTCGCATATGAAACAAATACAGAGCACACTCGGCTATTAGGCAGAAACTTTTATCATATACATCCTAGACTCTCAGCACCATTTTACTTAGCACCATTTTACTTTTACCCTTAGAAAAAAATAATAAAATTAGGTGATCATAGAAAAATTATTTACTGTTTCATCATCATCGTTTTGAAAGGAGTGAGGGAGGGTAGTGAGGCTGGCAGGAGTGAGGGAGGGTAGTGAGGCAGGCAGGACTGAGGGAGGGTAGTGAGGCTAGCAGAAGTAAGGGAGGGTAGTGAGGCTGGCAGGAGTGAGGGAGGGTAGTGAGGCTGGCAGGAGTGAGGGAGGGTAGTGAGGCTAGCACAAGTAAGGGAGGGTAGTGAGGCTAGCACAAGTAAGGGAGGGTAGTGAGGCTGGCAGGAGTGAGGGAGGGTAGTGAGGCAGGCAGGAGTGAGGGAGGGTAGTGAGGCAGGCAGGAGTGAGGGAGGGTAGTGAGCCTGGCCGATGTAAACAATGTACAGGGTGGTGAGAAATGTTTTAACTTACGGTCACTCGAATATATTTCTTAATTATCACTATCAGGTTACGTTGGTGGCTGGCGTCTTCGAATAGGTTAATGAGATCGTAACACTCGATGCCACAAAGGCGACATAAACTGTTAAAATTGGCAAAAGATCCCATTGTTAGTAGTAGTAGTAACAGTAGTAATTGGCAGGGTGAGATATGCCTTTCCAACGGCTCCCTTTTAATGACTCCACTCAATGCACTTATTTCAGTCTATTTCAGCTATTTAATGCTGTTCTCTTATTCCATAGTTTTAAAATAAATTATCTTTCTATAGTTTGTTCTAATAAAAAAAAAAAGTACCGTAGTTACTTTCCTACGTGGCTCTGACGGGGTTTTGTGTGTATGATTGTTATAATTTTAAGTGTTTTGTGATGTGAGTGTAGGCTGGACAGTGTAGCAAGAAGCGTTCATGGTCGTATAATTGGTGGTCACTTGATAGAAAACAATACAGCCTTAATTGGTGCCTATAAAAATTGGTTCTCAGAACGTACACCATTTTTCGACTTATGGGAAACTCCAAGTCACCTTGATCTTGATCTTGATCTTGATGTCACAGGAGGTCTGGTTACCCCAAAACCAGGCCTTTGAATCGGCAGCACCTGTGAAAGGGAAAATACTCAGCAGAATTACTTCTTAAATCTAACATTCCACACTTTTTCAAGGAATTCTTTCACAGCCTCTATCATTCGTCCATTTGCCACACCATCCACTCACAACCAGTCCTTCCACCCACCACATTGATTTCACGCCCTAATTCATTCAGAAACACTCATCATATCCGCACGTGCTCTCTCATACCTCTTGCATTCTAACATCAGATGCACCACAGTCTCATCCACACCCCTGTCACACATCTCACACTCTTTCCTCCTATCCTCTGACCATCTATAGGTCCTATCATTCACTTCCACACACTGTGCTCTCACTCTGAACAGAAGGTCACCACCTAGGCTACCATCATACCAAACTTCATGCTTTGGAGCCTCTTTCTCCCTATACCACCTCAGAGTTTCCTTTCTATCCATCCTATTCTTCCACTCGCTAAGTCCATCCGCTTTCACTGCTCTATCTATCTCCCTTTTCCATTTTCTCTCATCCCACTCTGCCCCCTCTCTGTTTCTATCTGTCATTCTCCATTCAACAACATTCTGTCTATCCTCAAAAGGTCTGTGCACCCTCCTAACTAACATACTATTCTTGTCTATCATTTTCCCACATTTGTTTCCCCATTTGCTATCTCCTAGAGTCCACAAGTATACCTTTCTTGCTAGTCTTGTTTCATTCATTCTCTCTAATCTCACTTTATATCTCAGAGTTGCTTTCATCTGCCTTTCCCTAAAAGTGCTCCACCCCATATCCCCTCTCAGTGCGTCTACTGCTGCATACCTAGGTGCATTCAGAGCCATTCTAGCTACCTTGTTTTGTCCCACCTCTAACTTTTCTATCTCACTCTCATTCCAAGCCATTACATCCATACCATACATGATACTTGGGACAGCCACACTCTTCCACACTTCCCTCAGTACCTCATACTTGCATGCTCTCATGCTTGCTGCACTCCCTAGGCGACCCACCCATTGATTCGTCATACTTATCTTTTCATTCTTTGCTCTCTCACATCCATCTGTACTCATCCACACTCCTAAGTACTTGTATTCTTTAGTCTGTTGCAACTCCTTTTCATCTAACATCCAGGTGGTATTACACTCATTCTCTAACCCATTGACTACCATTATCTTACTCTTCTCACTACTGAAGCTCACTCCAAAGTCTCTTCCATACCCTCCTATCACATCTAAAACACTTTGTAGTTCTTCTGCCGACTCACTCATAACAACCACATCATCCGCATATAGTAACATGCATATCTTGTCCTCTCCAACTTTCACTCCCACATTCATTCTTCTTATCCTGGCAGCTAGCTCTTCAGTATATAAACTGTGAAATCAAGACCAAGATCAAGTTACTGTCAAATGTCAACAGTATAAACATCACATTCCATATCCACAGCCTGCTCGGACCCATCAAATACCCAAGAAGAAGAAGAAGATCACATTCCACAGTATGGGGCAAGGTTGAGAGATAATGACTGATAAAACCAGATAACAGATAAGTACGTAAGACCTTTACGAAGAAGTTCAAACCAGAAATAACCGGTCGTATTGAGCGCTTAAATGTGCCAAGTGTAGTATCCAGGTAAGGACAGCTGAGTACAGGTGTGTTAATCTATCGGTATTATTTTACATCTTCACCTGAATGCTCTAGAGAATTAAGAGTTGTATTTTTAAATTACCTGTGAGGTTTTCTTATTATATTTGTCGAATTGTGAGAAGGTTTTCTTATTATATTTATGTCGCAAATTCCTAGTTTCTGAGATAATCAATGTTTTCTATGAGACCTTCTCTTCGGGAAGGTATTTCTTTACAACTACTGCTCCACCTCTTTCTTTTTTTCTCTCCTTCCCTACATACTATACATAGTGTACTCAACACATCTCTGAAGGTTTCAGGCGGCGGTCACCATTATTTACCTCGCAAAACGTCTTTGAAGTTATGTTAGGTTATATTATGGGCAAAGGTTAAATGTATACGTGCCTACCGCCAGCCAGCTGCTAGGGGTTGCAAGACACTGCCAACCTTGCAGTGCTACCAACCAGGTTAGGTTAAGGTTGTTCGGTTAGATTACGGTTATGTTATGGTTAGGATAACTTAGGTTCGGTTATATAAGATTTTTACATTTTATTACCCGAATCCAGAATAAAATCAAAGTTGCGAACCCTAACTTTTGGGTAATAAAATGTAAAAATTTTACATAACCGGACCTAACTGAACCGAACCTAAACTAACTTAACCTAACCATAACATAACAGTAACCTAACAACCTTAACCTAACCATAACTTAACCTAAATACTCTCGTCCCGACGCGGTGTGGTTGGCAGCTTTGCAAGGTTGGCAGTGTCTGGCAACTCCTAGCAGCTGGCTGGTGCTCGGGACGTATTCATTTAACCAGTGCCATGTTATGTTAGGTTGGTTGGTAAATCTTACTAATAGCATCTCACTGATCACCAAAATATTGACATAGGTGATAAGGTATGTAATGTACAACACGTTTGTGTTGGTTTTATTTGGGGGACGGCCTTAGTTTGGCCACAGAGGCTCTTTAAAAATCTGGTAGGTGCCTCAAATTTTAAGTCCACACAGATGTTGAGTTATGGTTAGGTTAAGATTGTTAGATTAGGTTACGTTTATGTTATGGTTAGGTTAAGTTAGGTTAGGTTCGGTTATATAAGATTTTAAAATTTTATTACCCAAAAGTTAGGGTTCTCAACCTTAGATTTTTTCTGGATTTGGGTGATAAAATGTAAAAATCTTATATAACCGAACCTAACCTAACTTAACCTAACCATAACATAAACGTAACCTAACCTAACAACCTTAACCTAACCATAACTTAACATCTGTGTGGACTTAGAATTTGAGGCAGCTTCCAGATTTTTAAAGAGCCTCTGTGGCCAAACTAAGGCCGTCCCCCAAATAAAACCACTACAAACGTGTTGTACATTACATACCTCATCACCTATGTCAATATTTTGGTGATCAGTGAGGAGGTGCTATTAGTAAGATTTACTGGTTGGTTAGGTTATGTTAACCCTTATATCCCGTAGATAAAAAGAACACAGTTTTAATCGTGCGTATGTAAACAAATGTGCTTTTTTTCCCCTTAGTTTTTTACATCATTTATTGATTTACTATATTATATTGATGATAGATATGGAAAATTATTCACCATTTTAATGGTAATGAGTTGTTCTTTACAGATATTAATAGAAAAGTAAACTTCGAGCACTGCAAAAATCTTTACAAATGCATCTATCCGTAACAAAAAATATGCAAAAAGAATTACTCCAATTTTCAGTTCAATATAATACATTTTCCTCTTTTATCTAAATGTATTGTGAGTCCCCTATGGTATTTTGGGTAACATTCTGGGCCGAGGCCTACATTACACTTAGAACAGTAGTAGCAAGTTTGAACCCGCTTCTCATGCCCTGCTAGCAGCACAGTCTCTTTTCTTTCCTACTTACAGCCTTTACATGTCATGCCCATTATCATAACATTGTACCGAGTGTATTGGGGTAGCAATAGGTTGCCGTTTCAGTAGCATGTATAATAAACTAAACATATAAAGTAAAAATATACGGCAAAGTTGCAACATCTCTCATCGCTCGCCGCTCGCAAGCTGAACTTTCTGGTGGTGTTTATTCAGCATAATAAAAGGAGGATTCTAATTGGACAATGGGTCATTGAGGTGGGAAGGCTCGGCCAATCATAACTCTACATACGTGGCGCAAATTCAGAGAGGAACATGCTGTCACAGTCTCAGGCAAGCAAGAAATTTGAAGTTTTTTTTAACAAGGCCTGTATTCTTTCTAATTTCAACACATGCATTTTCTTGTGAGGGGATTATATTACTTCTGCATATTGCAGTTTTAGTCTAATCATGACATTAATGTGTCACCAAAAATTCTATCAATATGTTTCTCTGGTGATAAGTTATTCTGTATTACCACTCCCAAATCTTTCTCTTCTTTTTCTATTGATATAATACTTTGTCCTAATTCATATGAGCATGATGGTCTCATTGCACTCTTTCCCATTTCCAATACATGGCATTTTTTTTGCAATAAACTTCATTACCAAATGCCATTTTAAAATCTGAATATATGAAATAAATCCACCCATCACGTTCTTGTGATATATGTATCACTCTTGAGTAAAAACTTAATAAGTTGGTGACACATGATCTTCCTGGTCTGAATCCAAATTGTCTAGGATATTATTCCTTCTCTTTGTAAGTAATCAGTCCATTGTTTCTTGATGACCTTCTCACATATTTTGCACACTATGCTGGTCAAAGACACTGCTCTATGATTAAGTGGTTCTTCTTTATTTCCATTTTTAGAAATAGGCATTATATCAGCTGTTTTTCCATTTTGGGGAACTTTATCTGTTCTGAGAGAACACTCAAATACATCATGAATTGGCTCGGCCATTTCTTGTCTACACTCTTTTAAGATGTATCCTGATGCTTCATCTGGTCCTATTGCCTTTTTCTCATTTAATTCCTTCATCATTTCCTTTATCTCTTCTCTATTAATCTTGATTTCCCAAGTCTCATTTTTTCTCTTTTGCCTCTGTGGTTTTTCAAATTCTGATTCTGTTGCTAACACTTTCTGAAAATTTTTGTTCAGTACTTCACTAATTTCCTTCAAGTCCTCATAAGCTTCCTTATTTTCTTTCAACCCGGCAACACTTTCTTTACGTCTTAGTTTTCCATTAATAAATCTATAAAACAGCTTTGGTTCTTCCTTACACATGTCAGCTATATCCTTTTCATATCTCTTCTCTTCCTCTCTTCTTACCCTTACATATTCATTCCTTGTTAGTTTATATTCTTCTTTCTTTTTCTGTTTCGGTTTACTTTTCATGCACATCCATGCTGTCCCTTTCCTTTTTTGATCTATCACATTTTCGGTTAAACCACTTTTCTCTCTCTCTCTCTCTCTCTCTCTCTCTCTCTCTCTCTCTCTCTCTCTCTCTCTCTCTCTCTCTCTCTCTCTCTCTCTCTCTCTCTCTCTCTCTCTCCCCTATTTTTTGACTTGATGAAATGGAATGTACTTCTTGAGTGCTCGTTCATACATATATCATCAGGAAGAAATCATATTTTTCTTGAACGTCTTTTAGTTTTTTTCATTCGTGTCCAATCAGTTTCGTCAAATTTTTTTTTATTTCAGTATAGCTTGCTTTACCATGATTAGTCCTTTTCTTTTTTTATGGTTCCTCTTGCTTGACTTCCATATCTCCTCCCTTCATTTCAATTTCCAGGACTACATGGTCACTGTTTCTAAAGGGGCACTCATAATTAAAAAAAAATTTTAGATTTATTCCTTTGGTAAACAGATGGTTTATCTTCTCCTCTATAGCGTTGAGTGGAGTGTATCGAGACAACTTTTTTTGGGGTGAATTGAGGCAGTCAATATTGCAAAGTTGTTTGATTCAACATGCTTTTCCTGTTGTGCTCATTAGATACGCCTAGGCTATAACTACACACTTTGTATATACAACTTTTCAGTAAGAAGTTGTTAAAAACATGTAAAATCCTTTCTCCCTAAGGGTAAGATTTCTTACCCCCACAAAATTTTGTGTTGCAAAACCAATAGTTTTGGTAAATTTACTCTCCTGAAGTTATTTGAGATTTTAGATGCATTATTTTTTGCATGTTGATTGTTAAATAGTTCAGGTTTAATATGAATTAAACAGAAATTAAATGTCTAATATTTTTGATGTTATAGACTGAATTATTTTGTCTCAATTCACCCCAACAAAAGAAATTTGTGTGGTGAATTGAGGCGGGTTTAAAAACTGTTTTATATAGTAAATAAACGAACATCCTCATACTTGTTGAATTTACTTGATATCTCAATGAAATAAGATCAGCTCAAACAAAAATAAACACCTTTCACACATTTAGTTACCTGTTTTTCCCCCTTTGGAAAATAACAGTATGAATTTGTAGACCAGGTAGCTAGTAGAAAAAAAAAAGTAACCTACTGCTACTTTGTGTAAGTGTTAGGGAAGTGGTTACATCATACTTTGTTTTACATGCATTTTAAAGTCAACAAAAGCTTTATCAATCCCCCTAATTGTAAAAGTATGTGTTCCTGACAATACCATTGGTCCACTGATCAAGTGTATCATATTAACCTCATCAATAGCATCACGTTTGGGCCAGTACAGTCCTACTCATTGTTCATCCTTTCTAGGAATTTAATTGTTACACTGGTTTTCCCAACTTTTAGAACTCTTCCTATGTATGCCCTATCATAGGTTACTACATAGTATTTCTCTTCCTCAGGGTAAATCTTCCCAAATTTCCTAGGAACAAAGCTCACATAAGTGTGTTGCTCAAACTCTGTACCATAGTTTTTTACTTGTACAACTTTGTCACTGTCTGAATCAACAACCATACTGTTATCAATTTCTCCTAAATCATTATCACTACCTGTACTTGCATCTGGATCCTTATCATAAAGAGCTCTTTATTCTGCACTTTTTGTTACACTAGCCTGTTTTTTCTTTACACTTTTTTAGCTTTCTTTAAACAGATGCAAGTACAGGTACTGATAATGATTTAGGAGAAATAGATAACAGTATGGTTAGGTTACTTTTTTTTTCTTTCTACTAGCTACCCGGTATACACATTCATACTGTTATTTTCCAAAGGAGGAAAAACAGGTAACTAAATGTGTGAAAGGTGTTTATTTTTGTTTGAACTGATCTTATTTCATTCAGATATCAAATCAATTCAACAACAAGCAAGAGGATGTTCGTTTATTTACCATATAAAACAAGAGATTGTGCCAGATGAAGGAACAAGAGGAGTGGGAGAGGAAGAGGTATGAGTGAAGGAAGGAGGATAGGATGTAGTGCTAGATGTGGTCCGAGGGGTGTTGCTGGAGATGCACTGAGAGAGAGGAATCTTTTTGGAAGCCATTGAGACGGGCTTCTTGTCTAGCTTCTTGGAGTGTTAGTCATGTTTGAAGCGGAATGCAGAAACCTCCGATTCAAATTTGTAGACGGGAAGTATTTGTTGTAAGGGCAATGAAAAAGGGAGGGTACAGTCGGCCTCCCAAGGGTGCAGTCAATGCAGTTGGCGCCCTTTGCGCACCCTTGGAAGTTAATAACCTATGGGAAATTCACTAATGTATTCTGGGACTCTTAAGACTTATTCTTTTTTCGTCCAATGAACCTCGAAATGCATGATATAATGAAAGAATATACAGTACATATACACATGTGATTAGATATGATAGATAATAGATAGATACTGTACTGGCAGAAACCAGTACAGAAGAGAGAGAGAGTGAGAGAGAGAGAGAGAGAGCTGACGTCATGACAACATGGCCGCTTGACAAAAGCGCATAGAGTTCCGTCACCGCACGCTTTGAATTTTTCACACCATTTGAGTGTGCACCCTTGGGGGGATGACTGTATACTGTGCCCATGGCACCCTCAGGCCGTTCATGACTGAACTTGTTAGCCTTTCATCATCTCAACATGGCTCTTACACTTTAGGAAAGAAGGGAATAGTGAGAGGTTAAGAAAAAATGGATGAAACAAGGGGAAATAAAGCTAGAAAAAGAAAAAGGCCAAGTAAAAATTGGTTGGACCAGAGACAAGTACAAGGCTTCACAGCATCAGACCTCAACCTGTGGTCCCAAAGCCCCTCCACAATGACAATGTGCTTGGAAACGGAAGGGAAATACTTAGAGGTGGTTTGGTCATCTTCAGAGAATGAAGAGTGAAGAGTTTGTGAAGAAAGTGATTTTTTAAATGATAATTTGTGTAGGATAATTGTAATTCACGTGAAACATCCACAGACAGTTAATTATATATAATATATACAAATAACCGACTTTTGTCCATCAACAAATATATGAAACTTCTACAAATAAGCGGTCTAAAATGCTAATAACCCACCTTTCACCATTAACAGAATCACCACAGTCCATACAAGCCAACAACAGCCAGTTGTAGTCCAGCTGCAGCTAACCACCAACTACAAAAATGACTGACAACAGAGTTTATCGTACTCGAACCCTTGGAATCCCAGCAGAAGGCCTCAAGGACCAGTATGCTGATGGTACAGCAGCTAAACTGTGGGAAGTCTACATTGGTGACAAGAATCAACGGACACAAGTGTATCGCAACTTCATCGTTCAGCTTCTACGGAAGCAGAATTGCTACAATATTCTAGATGTAGCATGTGGTACTGGGTAGGTGTCAAAATTATATTGCCTGTTTCTGAATACTGTATATGTTGTATAGGAGTGAGTGAGGCTTGTTTTGTCCTGTTCTCTCAGGACATGACAGATATGAGTATAAGCCACCACGGCTTATACTCATATCTGTTACAGTGATGGACTCTGTACCACTTACTTGAGAAAGTATATTTAGTTGCTATGCTTTACAAAGAGTGCAAACTAATTTTATTATCAAATCACGATATGTAACTTCAAATTTGTTTAAGTTAAACATTTATAAAGTTAACCCTATGTATATCAGTATAAGCATACCATCAACCAATACCACCACATGCTTCCACTCCAGTGCTTGTGTCAAATCTAACAACAGATGTTGGCCCTCATCAAAAAATATGTTGAAGAAGAGAATTTTCAAGTGTGTTATCATTTCATTATGTTTTATCTGACAACTATGAAAGGCTGTCAAGCTCTTAATTGCATCCTTATCATCCTCTGAAAGGGGATTCTGTGCAACCTTTGCTATTGTCTTAACACACATGAAAGCACTTCTTCACTCTGACGTGAATCATTACTTTCTCAACTCCCTTACTGTGAATGTATACTTATGTCTGTAATTCTATATAATTTATCAACTGCTACTATGGTGTATGGCCACTAGTCTAGTGTACGCTGACCCCTGTTCTTGGAAACTCTCTTGAAGGGTGGACATGGCAGGAGAGCCTTCACTTGCGTGTGTCCATGCACCTTATTCTTGCATATTCAAATCCTCTCACTCCCATCTTGTCATGCCACATGCTCCTCTCAGCACACACTCTTGACTGCTGTGCCCAATTCTATCTCCAAAACTCTGATCCATACGTCAGTGTTGGCAGGAGAATTCTGTTCCTCAACCCTCTCTTTACCTGCATGGTTACATTAATTTCTCTCATAATCCTTGCAAGTGAACCTTTGACACACTTGCCTCTCACAGCCTTATTTTTCCTTCCATCTCTCCATGTTTGCATAGCACTGTTCCAAATACTTAAAATCTTTGACTTCCTCCATTTTCACTCCTGGAACTACCTCACACCTTCCTACTGCTGACACACTCACCCTATAAGGTGTATTAAAGTCAACCACCTCTACTTCCCTTCTTTCAAAGACCATCACCTTACTTTTCCCAGCATTCACCTGTAATAATCCTTGCAGGTGATCCTATGACACACCTGTCTTTTACCATCTCTCCATCTCTCCATACATGCATAGCACTCTTTACAAATACTTACTCTTTTTCTTCCTCTATTCTCGCTCCTAAAACTTCCTCGCACCTTCCTACAGCTGGCACACTCACCCTATAGTAGCATTAGTATGCCTCTTTTTCCCTGACTAATTGCTTCATCCCCTTGTTCCACCTTTTACTGCCCTTTTTCCCATCATTTAACTACCTCACATCAATTGTTTTGCTGTATTAACAACTCCCTTTCAAATTACCTTCCATTACTCTTCCACATCTGTCTTTGTACTGCCTACTACTTTACTGCACTCTTATCTTCTCGTATCTCTTTTTATAGTTAGCTTTGTTAAGTTCACCAACCTGCACTATTTATTTTCCACCTTTTAACATTTCCACACCCCACATTAACTTTTGCAGCTACTAAGGGCTCGTCTTAATACACTTACATTTGTTAACCTGGCAATCAATATGTATTACATTAATGTTTTTTGTTCACCATTTATTTTGTATGCCCAGGTTTTTGTTCAAGTTAAAAGGTTCAAGGTTAGAGAGGTTTGTTTTATAGGGCCAAACTATGCATGCTGCAATTCTTACCATATCAATGAGACTATCAAATCTCTTAGTACCTGTTCATCCATATAATTAAGAACCTCTCCTAAGTGTTGTAGAGAGATAGTGTTTCTTTCTAGGCTTGCCTTGAGGCAGCCCATCGGCTCTCAAGGGAAACCATTGCAAGTCTTGGTTGTCCTGTGATGATGATGATGATTACTCTGTGGAGTAATCTTGGTCTTCAAGATGTTCATCTGACTGAGAAGTCATCCCTAGAGAACTTATACATAGGTTCGTAAGCCAGTGCAAGTTCTGCAGCATCGTCAGGGCTCACAGGAATCCTCTTGGCATCATGTTGACATCTTAGCCAAGTGATAACTGAAATATCCTTCTATGAGGTATGAGAGTATGAGTATGAGAGCATGGCTCCCCTTAAGAATATAATCAGGAAATAGATCCAAGAAGTGTTTGAAGTACATTATAATCATGAAGCTGCTTCAACAATGCATGAGACCATATAAACTTTTAATTGAATAACTAGATTACTAATTTTTCACCTATTTTTAACATATGGGAAATATGGCCTGACTAGAGTGATGCTAGAATATAGGTCAAGATTTTTGTTTTGTTTTTTTCTTTATCGTAAACCGTTGGCGCCAGTAGGCTTTTATGGAGGCACAGATGGACTTGCCTCTGCCTGTTATTTAACGTAGGTTTTTAGATTTTTTATAGTAACGCCTCAAAAGTTTACGTTCTCGCTTGAATATGTTGAGAACGAAGAGAGGCTAATCGCTGCTAAAGCCTCAAATGCATATAACATTGTAAGTCCCGTCTGAGTACAGTATGGCAGCAATTTGGGTAGTCTTTGGCCACTCGGCGGTGATATCAAATAATGAAAAGTGGCCAGCGAATAATGGGGATTCGAACCCGGGACCCTAGGCTCCCATGCCCGAATGCTGACCACTGTACCACCGCCTTGAAATAATAATAAGATTAGGTTAAGGGAAAAAGGAAATGGGTGGAAAGTGGAATACATAAACACTAATGGGATGGTATCATCATTTCAGGTATCTATTCAATCTGTAGTCTCTGAGGCCTCGTTTCCTTTGGGAACGTCCCCCCAATGGGATGGTCAAGGCAGAAGAACCTCCACCTCTCCCTATCCATACACTCCCTCCTTGCTTGTTAAATACAGTAAAACCTCGATATAACGAACCCGCTTATAGCGAATTTTGGATATAACGAATGTCATTTCCTGGCTGAACCAAGTCGGATATCCGAGACGTGGGGTGAGCCGGCCGAACTCTCCACTTTGTTTGAACATGAATGCGCCGACGCCCACACCACTCAGTCTACAGTTAGCTCTCACAGTGAAGGGTTGGTCGCGTTCGTGCTCTCGCCAATTGCTACCTACTACGTACCTACTACCTACAGTAAATTTTGTTAATTTTTGTCTAATGTAACATACACCAATACACTTAAATTCAGTACCCCTGTAACAACTCTGTATGAACACGTCTTAACGAACAAAACCCCGTATATAGCGAACTCGTTCGGTATTTTTACTGAACTTCGGATATAACAAATTATCGGATATAAAGTTAGACCCCCCGCCCCAATTGGTTCGTTATATCAAGGTTTTACTGTACCTTCATCTCTATCTCTTTACCCTATCCTTCCATCTTATAACTGGCTTTCCTCTCCTCCTAGGATCCTCGATTTCACTCACATACACTTTACACGGACTCTTCATTCTTCTTTCTCTCCATATGACTAAACCACCTCAAAGTAATTATTTTCACCCATTTCACTACACCACAGCACTCCATTTGCACGAGTTCCCATGCTACATCATTGATTGCTCTCACTCTCCCATCGTGTCATGCCACATGCTCCTCTCAGATAACTAATTTCCACAGCATGCACTTTTGACTGCTGTGCCCTATTCCATGTCATACATGTCAGTGTTGGCAGGAGAATTCTGTTCCTCAACCCTCTCTTTACCTCCATGGATACATTCCTTTCTCTCATAATCCTTGCAAGTGAACCTATGACACACCTGCCCACAGCCCTCCCTCTTATTTCTTCTTCCATCTTTCTGTTTGCATAACACTGTTCCCAAGTACTTAAACTCTTTCACTTCCCCCGTTTTCTCTCCAAAAACTACCTCACACCTTCCTTCTGCTGATACACTCATAGGACCCTATAAGATAAGGTATAATAAAGAAGAGCCTCCACCTCTTATTATCCAAACACTCCCTCCTTGTTAGTTCAATCCCTCCCCATCTATCAGCAACTCCTTCATGCATGTACTCCTTCATCCTATCCTTCCATCTTACAACTGGCCTTGTTCTCCTAGGACCCTCAGCTTCACTCACATATACTTTTTCACAAACTTTTCACTTTTTTTTTCTCCATTTGTGTAATTAAATATTTTTTTTATCTTCAATGTTATCAGTTGCATTATCTTAATTGCTAATTTCTGTATTCTTTCCAATATTTGATACATGCTTTTTCTTGTCAGGGGATGATGTGTCTGTCTGTGTGTGTGTGTGTGTGTGTGGTGAAAAAACATGTCTATTATTCAATGATAATAATATTAATTTAATAATTGCAGGGTGGACAGCATAATGCTACTGGAGGATGGTTTTCAAATGACCAGTGTAGATCTCTCAGACAAGATGCTAAAGTATGCACTCAAAACTAGATGGCAACGCAGAAAGGAAGCACCCTTCGACAACTGGGGTGAGAGGGGGAAGGAGCTCTAGTAGATGAGAGATTGAGGGATAGATAAAGATAACGATGATGATCTAGTCTACTATTAAGACCTCACCTCAGATTACCACCACCTATACTGATAACATCACCAATCATAATACTATTATAGAAACATCTCCCATCCCCAGTTATTGAAGAAGCCAACTGGCTCACACTCACTGATGATATCGAGGGCCAAGGAACATTTGATGCAGTTGTTTGCCTTGGAAATTCTTTTGCTCATTTGCCAGACATCTCAGGAGACCAGTCTGAGCACAGGTGAGAGAGAGAGAGAGAGAGAGAGAGAGAGAGAGAGAGAGAGAGAGAGAGAGAGAGAGAGAGAGATTTTGTTAATGATGGAGGAACAGAGGATGAGACTTGAAAATTAAAGGAATACAGAAGTAATTGGAACAAGTCACATAAGAGAGAGAGGAACCAGTTATGAAGATTAGATATGGGAGGATTGGTATAAAAGGGAAATTAGATTTAGTAATGGGAAAGATGGAGTATACGATACTACTATTATGTATTATTATTATTACTGTCAAGGCTGATGTGGGTGAAAGTAAAGTTTGGGTGTTTGTGTCTGTATATAGTCCTGATAGTGAGAGAGAGAAAGAGCGAGCCGTCCATATATTATTTAGCATCATAAATGTGTCGCCAAATATTTCATCAATATGTTTCTCTGGTGATAAGTTTTCCTGTATTACCACTCCCAAATATTTATCTTCTTTTTCTATTGATATAATATTGTGTCCTAACTTATATGTCCATGAGGATCTCATTTCACTCTTTCCCATTTCCAATACATGATAATTTTTTTTTATTGAATCTTGTTTCCCATGTCTTGCTCCATTCATATATCTTGTTAATGTCATTCTGTAGCTCCTCGCAATCCTTGTAGTTTCTTATATTTCTTAGTAATTTGGCATCATCTGCTAACACTTATTTAGTCACTTACTCCTTCTGTCATGTCATTTATGTCATTTACATATACTAAATATATTATATGTGCTAAAAAAGAGAGAGAGAGAGAGAATCTAATGAAATAAACAATGACAAATGTAGATAATGATAGACAAACACAAATAGAAAAGGAAATGTTTACTTAGCCACTAATATAATGTTCCAGGCTGGCACTACATAACTTTGCTGAGATGGTGAAGCCTGGTGGAATCTTAGTTATTGATCACCGCAACTACGACCACATCATTGACACTGGTTCTGCACCTTCAAAAAATATCTATTATAATGTTAGTAAATTTAACTACTATTAAGAACAATATGACATTATACAGTTTGCAGCAAAAGTTACCTCGCCAACAAACTTCTGGTAGTGCATTGCCTATCATACGTTAAATTATAGAAACACTACTTTACTTTGTACGTATTACATTTCCTTGTTTCTTCAGTATATAGACATAGAATAGGGCACATCAGTCAAGAGTGCATACTGTGGATATGAGAGGAACATGCAGTGTGATAAGATGGGAGGGTGAGAGCAATCAAAGTGTGCATGAAAAATGTGGCGTGGGAACTTGTACAAATGGAGTGGTATGGTGTAGTGGAATGGGTGAAAAGAAATACGGTGGTGTGGTCATATGGAAAGAAAGAAGTGAAGATTTTGTGAAGAAAGTATTTGTTAGTGAAACTGAGGGTCCTAGGAGGAGATGAAGGCCAGTTGTAAGATGGAAGGATAGGGTGAAGGAGTACATGCATGAAAGAGTTGCTGATAGAGGAGGAGGGATTGAACTAACAAGGAGGGAGTGTATGGATAGAGAGAAATGGAGGCTCTTCTGCCATGGCCATTCTTTTGGGGGGCATTCCTGGAGGGAATGAGGCGTCAGGTAGGTGCAAGACTCAAAATAAATGGAATAGGTTGGGCGGTAATAGCATGCCTGTTTGCAGATGATACTGTCGCTTGCAAAGAGTGAGACAGAACTTGAGAGAGTGTTAGATGAATTGTATAGTGTATGTACGGGAATTAAGCTAAAAGTGAATTCATGGACAAGTAAGGTGATAGTTTTTTAAAGGAAGTAGAGGGTTGACTTTAGTATGACTTATAGGGTGAGTGTGCCAGTAGTAGGAAGGTGTGAAGTAGTTTTAGGAGAAGAGAGAATAAAGAAGTGATAGAGTTTAAGTATTTTGGAACAGTGCTATGCAAGCATGGAGAGATGGAAGGAAAAATAAGAGAGAGGGCTGTGAAGTGCAGGTGTGTCAGGATCACTTACAAAGGTTATGAGAGGAAGGAATGTTTCCATAGAGGTAAAGAGAGGCTTATGGAACAGCATTCTCCTGCCAGCATTGATGTATGGATCAGAAACTTTGACTTGGATTAGGACAAAGCAGTCAAGAGTGTGTACATAGGAAATATGTTGTCTGGGAGGAGCATGTGTCATAACTAGATGGAAGTGTAAGAGCAATGAAAGCGTGTAGGAAGTTTTGCAAATGGAGTGGTATGGTGTAATGGAATGAGTTTTTTTTTAAATTGCTTTGAGATGGTTTGGTCATGTTAAGAAAATGAAGAGTGAAAAGTTTGTGAAGAAAGTGTATGTTAGATTGAAAGTCCTAGTAGGAGATGAAGGCCAGTTGTAAGATGGAAGGATAAGGTAAAGCATGAAAGAGTTGCTGATAGAGGGTGAGGGCTTGAACAAGTAAGGATGGAGTGTGTGGATAGGGAGAGGTAGAGGCTGTTCTTCTATGGCCATTCCCTTGGGGGATGTTCCCAGATTGAAGGAGGCATCAGAAGCTAGAAATAGATAGATCGATAGATCAGGGTCATTGCCCCACTGTTTCCAACCCATTGCCGTTGTGGAGGGGCTTCAGGACTAGTGATTGTGGCTCAATGCAGTGTTGCCTTGGATTTCAGTCTCTGGTCCAACCAATTTTCGCTTGGCCTTTTTCTTTCTCTAGCCTTATATGAATTTGTTGCATGTCTTTTCTTCCTAACCTCCCACCAGCCCCTTCTTTCCTAAAGTGTGAGAGCCATACTGAGAGTATGAAAGGCTAACTATGAGTTTAGTCATGAACGGCCTGAGGGTGCCATGGGCACAGCATACCCTCCCTTTTTCATTGCCCTTACCCTCCATGGGGGTTATGAAGTGCAGACCAGTTATATCCCCCACTTACATTCGGCTCACCATGGCCAATCATGAAATTTAAACTAATAGGTGCATTAGGGAATGCACCTCAAAAGATTTATCCCCCCGACTTTGACAAGGACACGCCTCTGAAAACTCCTCTGTTTCCCTAACACCAACACCAACTCTTCCTTCTACTATTATAACCACCTCAAAAACTTAAAACCACTCATAAACCCTCTACTCTGACCTCTCCCTCTTCTATAACCTAGACTGTCTCTTCCTTCTCTCACCCATTCACTAACACTAATGGCCTTCCTTTATCCATCTTTGGTGGAGTCTATTCTGCCTTTCAGTTTTCCTTTTCTCATATGACCTGAACTCATCTAAGAGAGGAGTGTTAGCTTAACACAAAAGAGCTGACAGTGCTTCATAACCCTACATAAATACTCTAAGCACCTACATTTTCCTATCCTCAGAGTAAGCACATCTTGGATATCAAGACATCAGTTCTCTATGTTAATGGACAGGCATCATTAGTCACTTTGGACTACCTCATGGACATCGGTGGAGCACAGGCGCGTGATGATACGGACTCAAAGATTGCTAAGAAAGGACGTATTGATGGACAAACCAGCAGGTAATGTAATGGAGTTGAGGTATCTATTTGTGGAGTAACTTGTATGGACCAAGTGAGGAATGAGGAGGTGCAAAGGAGAACTAGTGTGACAAGAGTTGGTTAGTTGAGCAGGGCAGAGTATATTGAGGTGGTTTGGACATATAGAGAATGAAGGAGGAACAGTTGGTGAAGAAGATGATGGTATTTTATATGGGTGTAAGGAAGGCCAAGCATGGAAAGAGTTGAATGAAAGAGGAATGTCTGTGGAGAGAGGAAGGATGATTATCCATAATAGAGGTGAATGGAGAACAGTGTTGAATGCATCAGTAATGACGCAGCCTTGACAACCTTTGAAGCAGGTTCCTGCGTACATGGTGTGATATGTTGATCAGATCAGGTGCAGGGATGGAGAGGGATTACATTTGAAGTAGCAATGGTAAACTAGCTTTTGCTGTTGGGCCCTGTTGAGGAAGTAATCTCTCGCCCCATTGCGTGAATGACCTTTGCGCAGTGGGGGCAAGGAGATAAGACTTCTCCTCTAGGGGCATTGTAGCTAAGTGAAAGGAGTGATGTAATGAGATTAATGTAAAGTCTCCCTGAACTCTAAACACCTTGTCTTGGCTATCACCTTTCAAGGAGGATATTAGCTGGGTATATATATATATATATATATATATACACACACACACACACGCACACATCAGTGAAATTATTATCATACAAAATGTTCTTCCATTTTGAACCCTCATGTTCACCTTTACTTTTCCTTTCGCAGCAACTTCCGCCTGTCTTACTTTCCTCACCGTGTTTCCCGATTCAGCGAACTTCTTCAAGAAGCATTTGGAGAGGATGCCAAGCAGTCAGTTTATGGAGACTTTAAGAACATCGGGGAAGTTGAGGATCCAGCATTTTATATACATGTTATTGTGAAACCTCTAAAGTCATCCAAGGCCTAGCTTGTAAAACATAACCACTCTTAATCCTGGAATAAAAGTCTAAACTGATTTTAAAGCATATAATTAAGGAATATTGACTACCAGTGTGGTAGCACTGTATATCTTGCCTTTTATATTATCCTGTTGTTAGCAGAAACATGTGATAATTAATATATTTTCGAATTAAGCACAGTATATTTTGAAAAACCCATTTGTCATGCTTCACTAAAAAATCCTATTAAAAATATTTCATGGGTCTCTTTTTTTCTGTACACACCTTCAAGGTACACAGATTCTGAATTTTGGTGGTAGAGGAGTGTCACAGGTAATTGGGAAAAGCAGACACCCAATCAACAGTTAGTGCGTCTTATAAGCCGTCAAATATGATATATATACATTTTGAAGAGTTTCTGCCTCAGTGTAGCATCAGTCCCACGTTGTCGCTGATATTTGAGGCAAGGCCATGGCGTCGCCGCCACCCTTCACTTTGTTGGAGGTACTTGAGTTGGTCTGGGATGGAGTTTGAAGTGGCTGGTCTTGAGGCTGAGTATCCTGGTACCCTGGCTGGTCCAGTAGGCTTGCCAAGAACTTGTCTAACTCCCTCTTGAAGTATTGAGTCTCCACCCCTTTAATGTTTGTAATGTGGACTGGTAGACAGTTAAACAGTCGGGTGTCCCTTCTTGACAGACTGTTTTGTTGGAGTATTTTTTATCTTGGTTGGGCAATATATATATATATATATATATATATATATATATATATATATATATATATATATATATATATATATATATATATATATACACACACACAAACATGATCTCTCTCTCTCTCTTCTTTTCTGTCTTCTTTATCTTTCTCTTCAAAACTTCCATGTGACAGTAAAGTTTTGCAAAAGAGACTGATCTAGTTCCTTAATGGTGAGAACCTGTAACGAAAATGAAAGAAAACTTAGACAAATCATGTGTGTGTGTGAGATTCACCAAAGTCTTGAGAATCATGTGCTGTACTCATGATCGCCAGCCATTACCTCCCCAGAAAGAGCTTACGGCCATATGTTAAGACATGTATAGGGTCTATCGGCCATATGTTACAAATAGACCCTATATTTGTCTTAACATATGGCTGTAAGACCTCATTATAGCCCGATCTATGGGTAAGACTATGACGTTTAACACATCCCATCTTTTTATACTATTTTATCATATTTTTCTTTAAAACCTTGAATGGTTTTGGCATACACAACTTCTGGTACTATATTCCACTGAACTATCACCTGGTCTGGAAAGCTGAATTTCCTCAAAACTTTCTTTAATCTTCTCAGATATATTTGTTGTTGCGTTCCCTTAAAGATGACTGTGTAGGTACTATATATTCATTAATGTCAATCTTAATTTTTCCTTCAACACATTCATATAGCATCATCACCTCTTTTTCTTCCTTCTTTTAATGTTGGTAATTGTTGATGCTCATATATTATTGTTTGAAAATCTCAATTTCTACAGTTTACATCTAATACAGGATGGCAGCAATAAGAGTTTACTTATTATAACTGTTCCAACGGGAGGGGTGGGTGGGTGGGGAGCTAGCTATAAGTAATTAATAAAAGTAAAAGTGCTCTCTAGTTAATTTTACTTATGGTATTAATGAGATAAAATACAAAAAAGTCTCACCTTGTTGGTTGGGTCATAATCATAGTTTAGAACAGCCTTATCAGCAACCGTAACCTGAGTTGCATTCTTTGGTTGATTCAGAACCTTTATGTAACCTGCAAGAAATATTTTTGTCAGCTTCATAATGTACACTCTAAAATACAGGTTTCAAAATAAAGTATTAGTATATGAAATAAATCAGATAACTTAGTACGTACAAATAACAAAGGAATAAAGAGTCCTAGAAATAAATAGCTTGAGAACCACATTACGAGTAGATACAATGTGTGTTATAGCATTATAAACTCATGGATCAAAATGTTTCCTATAGGAGAGAAGATGAGCTTTGATGTTTCAATTCTTTAAAACATGAACACACTCACGAAGACTGACTGGACCAGTGTAGCCTCTGAAGGAACACACCACCCTCAGAACACCCAACTGACTCTCAAAATAAATGTGGCTGAACGTTTGCCTTGATACAGTATCTGCAAACAAAATAATAAAATAGATCAATAAAATAAGTAAATAAACAAAGTGTATATATATATATATATATATATATATATATATATATATATATATATATATATATATATATATATATATATATATACACACACACACACATAATACCTATATATATAAAATTTTCTATATTACAGAAGTATTACTATTGAATATAACTAGTCAGAATTTCGGGATTTTATCAAGAACTAGGTCTGTGGTTAAAGCAAACATTACTAAAATTACTATTCCACAACCTCTTCTTACTACATAGTGCCATATGACCTCTGATGTCTGGCGCTTACTTTATTTGCATTAACCCACTCACTCCAAACAGGATAAAAGAAAAAACTGATTTTCTTCTATACAGGAAAAAGAAAAAACATCATGGTCCGATAGTTGACAAGATAGAAAACAATGAAGTAATGAACTCAAACTTGATGGTCATTATGAAAGCTCCAGTGAAAATATTAGAGATGATCAAAGAAAACAAAGAACATACCTATCAACATTAGAAAAAAAAAAATATACTGATGGATCAGAACTTAATAAATATTGACAAATGATAACAGCAAGAAAAGAAACATGAATATGATAGAAGAAACCATTAAAAAGGGAAGTGTTTCTATTTTTTACTCCATAATAACCAATAATAAGCAAACGACAAATGGTTTTGAAATAATAAAAAAAAAAATAGCAAAGTTAATTCATCATTTTAAGACTTCCACAATCAAGTCTACAAAATAATAGTAATAATGACTCACCTAAAGAATCTCCATCATCCCAATAAAGTTGACCTCTTGCTTCACCTTTTTTGTCAGGAGCAACGACCAGCCCGTGACCCAACCTGCGACTGTAGGGTGAAGGGAAATATGAGATGAGAGGGAAAAGGGAAGGGTAGGAAGAAGAGAAGAATGAGAAATGAAGGTTGAAGAGATAAAAATTCAATAAGTAAAGAGATAATAAAGTGGGAGGAGTTAAAAGTGAGAAGAAGAGATGAAAATATGAAAGACGAAGAGGTGGAGGAGGAGCAGAGATAAAGAGTGAAGATGGAGGAAGTATTGAAGAAATTATACAATTAACTAATAAAGTAAAATAAATACTATGTATGCTACACGATGGCTGGATTATCATTATACTGTAAAGCCTATCAGGGAAATTCTCTCTCTCTCTCTCTCTCTCTCTCTCTCTCTCTCTCTCTCTCTCTCTCTCTCTCTCTCTCTCTCTCTCTCTCTCTCTCTCTCTCTCTCTCTCTCTCTCTCTCTCTCTCTCTCTCTCTCTCTCTCTCTTTTTTCCCTACGGAAATGTCCCCCAAGGGGATGGCCACGGACGAAGAGCCTCCACCTCTCCCTATCCACTCTCTCCTTGCTTATTCATTCCCTCCTCTTCTATCAGCAACTCTTTCATGCAACCCTGAACAACAATAAAAGAATAAAAACTTTGTTTTACCATAAATTCAAAAAGTACATATATATACCTAGTGTATCCTTTGATACTAGTGACTGCGCATTACTAACATAGCACTACTAGCAAACTAGGACCCAAGGAACAGGATAGAATAGAGTAAGACAAGGAGTCATATACTAGCAGCTCACCTCTGTTCAGTAGTGTTACCAGGGACATGAGTTGGTAAGATATTCCCGCCCAGAACCAACAGTGGGATGGTGTCATATGGGGCTGGGAGGACGATGTAAACTCCCTCTTCTTTTTCTTTCTCCACCAAACTACCGCTATACCAGTCATACCACAGACCTTGTGGTAGATAAGCCTCAACTTTTGTGACATGCTGTAAAGAGAATACAGAGTATTGATTATTGAGAGAGAGAGAGAGAGAGAGAGAGAGAGAGAGAGATATATATATATATATATATATATATATATATATATATATATATATATATATATATATATATATATATATATATATATATTCGTGGGACTAAATTTTGTTTTATTTTGCTGCCCAGTGGTTTTCATTGAAAATCAGACAGACAGATAGAAAGATATAGCAACTGACAGACAGGTTGAAAGAAGAGAGGAAGGCAGGAATAAGGCAATTATATTCAGAATATCACTCAGAGTTAAACACATAAACAAAGAAAAGAACCAAAAGATGCATGTATGCTATAATAAGAGCAACCAACACTCATCATTTCAAAGCTAAGTCGGAGAGGAGTAGATATTGAGAACAATAACTTAAGTTTCACTATGATTAAATAAGTACACACACACAGCAGCACTTACCTCTCTCAACACAGGCACAATCATGAGAGCAGAACCCCAGAGGAATTGAGTGTCCACAGAGTAGGTCTGCTCATCATCAGGAAACCTAAATAAGACAAACAGATACTTGGATAAGCTGACAGAGAGTGATGAAATAATTTTATTGTATGTACGAGAAGGAAGCTGAAGGTGAATGCTGGGAAAAGTAAGGTGATGGTCTTTGAAAGCAGAGAAGTAGAGGTGGTTGAGTGGTAGGGTGAGTGTGCCAGCAGTAGGAAGATGTGAGGTAGTTCTAAGAGGAGAGAAAATGGAGGAAGTGATTGATAAACAAACGTGAGCAGCCTTGGCGAGACACAGCATCCTTCCGTGTAACAAAGTATTACATCACACCAGTAAATAAATAACACAGATGTCTCCCATGATCATATTTCTTTTTAATTACTGATAATGAAACAATGACATAGATGATAATGTTGGTGTAATGTAATGTAATGCAGCTTTTGTGAGAAGTATATATACTTGGAGTGAGCTAAAATAAGGTGTTAATGGCAAAGAATGTACAACAACTGAAGGAAAAAACTGGACAAATATAGATAAGGAGACAGGACCACACAAGTGTAGCTCAACCCCTGTATACAACTAGATAAATACAATACTCACTCATAGAATATAGGCCTGGCAACTGGGTTCCCTGTCATGTGCGCATGGAAGAAGAGAGTGTACAGGTACGGCAACAGTGTGTACCTCTGCGTGAGTGCTTTGCGGGCGGCCCTCACCACCCGCTCTCCCAATGCTACTGGGTCTTGATCCTTGGAAGGTTGGAGGAAATCTAAACATCATAAAAGTAAAACAAGGAGGAGAAGAATTATATATAATACTATTTCCCATAATTTCTCCATTGGCAAAACCCAGAAAATAATATGCTAATTGTATGGATTTGGAGACACCTTATGACCAGCTTAACAGCAAAGTACAGTGAGAGGTGATGAATGTGCATGGTGTGAAAAGTAATCTATCAAAAGCTGTGAAATTTAGTGGTCCAACAGTAATGATTAAGGTAGGTGTGTAGGAGTGTTAGTTTAAAGACTGAGATCAATTTATTTATATATATATATATATATATATATATATATATATATATATATATATATATATAATATATATATATATATATATATATATATATATATATATAATATATATATATATATATATATATATATATATATATATTATATATATATATATATATTATATATATATATATATATATATATATATATATATTATATATATATATATATATATATATATATATATATATATATATATATATATATATATATATATATATATATATATATATATATTTTATATATATATATATATATATATATATATATATATATATATTATATATATATATATATATATATATACATATATATATATATATATATATATATATATATATATATATATATATATATATATATATATATACCTGGCTTATATTCCCCTTAACCGGGGGTAGCCAAGAAAAGGATTTTTTAGGGTTCAGGGAAACATTACTCTCTCCTTCCACTTTGTCCCTTGTCTTATCTAGGAGACAAGTTGACAATGTTTTTGTTTATGAGAAATTCATTCAAAAGCAAGAGAAAATGGATTACTTCAGACATTCAAGGTGACTTTTGTGTCAACATAAGATGGGATGCAAAATATCAGATTGATAAATGCAGGGAAGAGAGGGAAACAAATTATGAACTTGACAGATTCTTTAAGAGTAATTAGTTAATAGGGAAATTAAAATTTTCATTAACATTATTTTGTAAAATATATTCACAAATGGTTATAAGACATGGATCTCCTCCTCCAGTGTGCCATTAGCATTACTCTCTTTGAACTAGGTAACACTTACCACAGCATCATCTGTGTTGTGGTTGCGGGAGAATGGATAGAATGCACCAAGCTGCATCCACCGCATGCACAAGTTGGTGGTGGTGTTGCCATTGAATCCACAAATGTCTGCCCCCACCATTGGCACCCCAAACATGTTGAAATTTAGAATGCCTGAAAAAAAAGCTGTAATTCAGAGTTCTGAAGCAAGAATAATAAAGATTGTCAGCTGGAAAATAATATTTATTTATCTATACACCAGACAAACCCACTAAACTGAGACAAGGTGCTCATGCCTAAACCCATGCATATACACACATGTACTCATCTCCCTTACCACCTATGACCCTAGTTGCATGGGACCATCCACGCAGTGAAACTAAAGATTACTTTAGTATCAGGGTCTGACAGCAAAACCTGCCACTTCAAATGTAGACACTATCCTTCATCAGACCTGATCTGATCAACAGATCACACCAGAAGTGTGGGAACCTATTCCAAGGTTCCAAGGGTCATCAAGGGTGTCATGACTTATGCTACTACCACTACTCTCCATTCACTTCTGTCACGCACAATCATCCTTCTTGCCCCACATACATTTCTCTTTCATTCAATGCTCTTTTCACACTGTCCATCCATCCCATTCATGGCCTTCCTCTCAACTTCACACCTCTCATATCAGAACCCATTATTTTCTTCACCAACAAGTATTCATCTATTCTCTCTATGTGTCCAAACCACCTCAACACACACTGCTCTACTCGACCACCCAACTCTAGTAACACCAGTTCTCCTTTGCATCTCAGTCCTCATTCGGTCCATAACCATTACTCATCCATCTCAATTACCTTTAATTTCGTCCTCTCTGCTACTACCATACTCCATATTTCAGCCTCATGCTTTGCAGTTGGCACAGCAACTCCTTCATACAACCTTTTTTTTTCACATTCATTCTTATCACTCTGCAACTAAACACTTTTTCCATTCCTCCCAACACCTTTTCTACATCAGTGATCCTATACTTCAACGTTGTCTCTATTCCTCTGTCTACAGTAATGTTTAACCCTAAATACTGTATTTTTCAGTGTATAAGACACTGCCTTGTATAAGATACCCCAGATTCTTGATCTTAATATTTAGAAAACAATATTTGAAACATAAAGAAACAAGAAGTTCTTCATCACTATCGGCTTCAGATATATAATTTTTTTCATACGAGTCACTGTGTTCATACATGGCATTATCCTCAGTTCCATCCATGCCACATTTATTGAAGAATTTCACAACCACCTCTTGCTTGACTACATTCCATGGCTTTACAATGCAGTTGAAGATTTGAGTAATGGTTTGTTTCATTAATCAACACCAACCAAACATACTTTGCCAACCTACTGCTTCCTGTGAACTATAATCTTTTTAATTTATCCTTCTACCATCCTCCTTTCTTTTCTTCTTCCCTTCATACCTCCCTTCCTTCATCAACTGACCTGCTATGGACTGCCACATGTTGAACCAGTCAGACCACACATCACCAGTCCAATGGCCACCATAAGAACCCTGACCAGGGAAAGTGGAGCGGGAGATCACAAATGGTCGCTTATCCCTGACAACCTGAAGAGCTCTGTGGACAGATAGACACGTGGATAGATGGATGGGTAAAAAATGTATGTAAAATGAGCACAGGTACATTGGCAGGTTCTGATGTGTAAGAAAGTGGTTATGTATAGGTACACAGATAGATTGATAAATTGATCTATCTAACTATATCTATCTATCTATATACCAGGCTGTTATACAACTAAAAACCTAAAGGGTGATAGCTAAGACAAGGCACACCCCGCCCAAATGGTGCAGTTCATAAAAGGAGAAAAAAGGGACAGAGTGAGGGGTCCAGGAAGCCCCTCCTCTGTATACATTTCGTACAAAAAGACAAGGTGCAGAGAGGGAGGGAAGAGTAATGTCTCCACAAACCCTGAAAAATGGGTATCTGAATGTGCGTGGATGTAGTACACTTGAGGGTAAAAGGAAGGTGATAGGAAGAATGTTGATAGAGTAAAAGTTTGATGTATTAGCAATGAGTGAAACTAAACTGAAAAGGAAAGGTTAATGTGAGTTTGTGTGTGTGAGCAGAAGGATGTGAGGTGTGACCAAAGGGAGAGCAAGGGAAGGAGTGGCCTTAATGGTAAGTGACATGACTGCACGAGTGTAGCTCAGGCCTTGTATACTACAACTAGGTAAATATAACTAAATACTTTCTTCATTCTTTCCAACACCTTTCCTACATCACTGATCCTAGACTTCACCTTTGCCTCTATCTTCAGTAATCTTGGAGCCTAAACATTTACAGCATTCCACCTCCTCAATCAGTTCACCATTCAATGCAACATTCATCCCTCTACCACCAACCCCTCTGGTGTATTTCATTACTCTTATTACTCTTACTCTTATTTTCATTAACTCTCAAATTCCTCCTCCTACACACTCGTCCAAATTCTTCCACAAACTGACACAATTTCTCCTCCGAATCTGCCACTATATTCATATACCTGGCTTATATCCCCATTAAAAGTGGGTAACCAAGATGATTAATTTTGAGTTCAGGGAGACTTTCTCTCCCCTCCCTTCTCCACCTTGTCTTTTTGTAGGAGAGAACACAGAGGAAAGGCTTACCAGAGCCAGGCCAATAAATACACAGGCACATATCACAATACTGAACTTACGCATTGGTGGCAATTGTCTCTGAGAGTCCATAGAGGTTATGGATGTTGTAGTGGAGGCCTAAAACATGGCGTGCAGACATACATATAGTGTGGTAGTAGAGCAATCCACCTTCAGTAGCTGGCAGGAAAGGTGGATGTTCCAAGTTGTTGTTGACACAGCCCTTGTGACTACCTGACCAGAAGTTTGAAGGTTCATTCATGTCCTAAGTGAGAAAAACAAGGATGAAGGGAGCAAAGGGTGGAAAGAAAGGGAAAAAATAGGGGAAAGAGAGAGGTTATGGAAGAGTTGGGATGAAAGAAACACTTACTATAGGAGCAGGTACGAGGGAAAAAAAAAGAAGATTAAGAAACATAAAAAACAAATAGAAGGTAAGAGATAAAGAAAAAACATAGAAAAGATAAATGTAAAAGATGAAACATATAAGGAAAAATGTAATCAATGAAGAGCCAAATTTGATGCCTCAAAGTTAATATTTTGAAATCATTAATTGGAACGAAAAAAGGAAGAAAAATATCATTAACTCACAGTCAAAAACCATCCCTCAGCCTAGCACAATCTTATGTTATCATTCTCAACCAATTGAATCCCACACAAATAAAAACATCACCAATTCAAATAATTACAATCCAGGCTCCATCATAGGGAAGAATGTTGTGGAAGCGAAGCATCTGTTTGCTCCAGTAGTAGGTGGCCAGTGGATGAGTGAAGTCTGGCCAAGCAGTAGAGATGGGATTCCACACCTTCACAAAGAAAACAGAAGAGCTACTATAAAATTACAAGAAAATACCATATGGAAGCTCTGAATGTTTATACATGACACACACACACACACACACACACACACACACACACACACACACACATCAAGATGTAAATATCTCCAAGACTATGCTGAGGTTACACAGAATAGAGGCACAAGAAAACAGAACAAGGATTAAGATGAGGGGAGTAAAATTAGAGATGAGTGGATGTAAGAAATCAGTTGAAAAATTATTGTAGTGGATGAACGTCACTGAGTCAAATTCCAATTAATGGAGTAAGGAAAAAAATGATTTGAAGAATATAATAGACAACCTCAAGAACATAAATGACGAGAGGATAAAAGAGATTGAGAAATTGAAGCGTGAAAATCGGGGAGTAAGGGAATAGGTGAGTGGATGTATAAAATATCAGTTATAAAGTTATTGCAGAGGATCAATGTAAATGAGTCAAATTTAAATGAATGGTGCAAGGAAAAAAGTTATTTGAAAAATGAAAGACAATCAAAAGAAGATAAATAATGAGAAGGTAAAAGGATATTGAGAAAATGATGAGTGAAAATGAAGCTTAAAAGAAACCCAAGGATTTGCAAAACAGGAAATTATAGATGTTAAAGATTTTGTTAACAATGAAATGAAAACCTGGAAAGAAGAAAAGAGAAAGATAAAATTAGCTTCAGGGAAATATTTGAACAGCAAGAAATGGAAAACAAAGAGAACATGGAAAAGGAAGTATTAAAGTAATTAAAACAAAAGAAAACATAGTCAGAGACGCGGTAGAGAAGAAAAAGAATTAAATAATATTTGGTTTGAAGAAAACGAAAATAAAAATAAAGAGATAAAGAAGAAATAAAGCACATGAAGGAAATACTAAAAAAACTAAATGATGAGGATGAGGGGAGAAAATTTGAGGATGAAGTAGAGGTTAAGTAATGAGATCAGGTCCATATATGTGTTAGACCAGCCAAGCTAACACTAAACACTCACACTGCATCATAAGAGATCTTAGTGACGACTTACAGACTCAGAGATATTGTAGAATATAAAGATGTGTTTATTAAAAGGAGTATGAATGAAGAAGAGACAAAAATTTAAAGAATTGAAGGAAGACAGAACAATCACTATATGCAACAGAATGGCAGAATAGTTGCTACATGCCACAAATACTTATGATTTGATGGATTGATATGATGCAAATGCAAATGGAAGGTATAGGCCTTGCCAAATCTTTTAAGACACAATAATGATACACACTCACCTTGCCAATGAAGGGTTGGTTAGTGTGATTACGTACAAACACACTTAAATGCATGCCTTCATCCCAAGGCGGGTAAGTGCCTGGAGGCTCAGAAGCACTGATGCCGGGATCAATTATCGGGACATAATGCATACCAGCCTGTGGAGGAAGGATGAAGAGGGTTGCATTGGTATGGTGATGTGGCTAAGCATGTTATGTATTTTGAAGTGAAAAGTTAAGTGCTAATTGGTAGTGTATGGATGTTCAATTAAATAAACTATTTTTAATTGATGACTTATCATGAATGAGATATAACAGAATGAAATTAAGATGTAGATAAATACAACTTGACTGCATTAAATTTTTCTTCACTGTTAAAGAGCTGATTAAGCTCCCACCTTCTATGGTACAGTAGACCAAAATAAATTTCTTCAAACACAAACTCGATTATCATCTCTTCCAGCAATGTTTCTGATAAAGGCTCTATAACCCACCATAACTGCTGCCTATTCATTCCACTATGATGCTTCGATGTTTACTTTTAATTGTGTTTACTTTAGATAGTGTTTACACTAGAATAAAGACAGACCACCTAGTTTGGACCCGATGGTCTGTGTGGTCTGACTTTCTATGTAATTTAATGTAATTCTATGTAATTCAATGAAATTCTCTCTCTCTCTCTCTCTCTCTTACCTTGTGGATATCTTGCACCAGGTGTGGTAGATCCTTGTATTTACTTGAATCTATAGAGAAGTCATTGTGGTCTTTCATATAGTCAATGTCATTCCACTGTGTGTCCTGAAAATATATGAATTACACACTTAACAAAAAACTACTAATTTTACAATAAAGGCCCTGCTAGCCAGCACAGAGTGATTCTACCTGTAATATATCTAACTCTTCCACTAGGCTGAGCAGTACACTGACGTTCTAACCACTGCACCACTGAGGCGCAAGGAAATAATATCCAATAACACTGGCAATCACACTTAAAATTAAAATAAAATAAAATAAATTACTGAAGAAGTATTTCCATCTTAGAGCTTGAGCTTTTCAAGGGAAGGAAGTTAGGATGTTATAATTAACATGATCATCATTTTAAAAGGCTCTATACAAGCTTATATGCATCAGTCTGTGTCTTATTCACTTACAAAGGGTATCCCAGCATTTCGTGTCCGTTGCCAAACCTTCCTTGTTTCATTGCTGGACCCATAACCAAACCTGTAAACAGATGTCAGAATTTTGAAAAAGTTCAAGGGGATTAAATTAAATTCAAATACTCATGAGTTAAACAATCTATCTGCTTCTCAAATAATTTTTGCCACCCTTGCCACACTTTCGGTTGAACTTTCACCATGATTCTAATCTGAAAATTCCACACTTAAATATTCATAAAATAATGTACTATATACAATACATCATGGGGAGGAAGACGTTTAACCTACCCCTTCTACAGGTATTTTGGCAAGCACCTACATGACCCTTAGCCTGGCCACAACATTACCTGCACTGATGATAACCAAGGGACCAATAAGGCGGTAAAAAAGGCTTCCCCACAACCTCAGTGTACTGCCTCACCACATCATCTGGGGTTGGTCCAAGGAATACATACAAGTCCAGCACACCACCTATCACCCTATATGTAAGGGCTGGAAGAGGCTGTAGCACAATGTCTGAAGAAAAATAAACATCCTTTCAATGAAAGTAATCTCTCTCTCTTTCTCTCTCTTTATTTTCTACAAATCTTTATGTAAGGCTTGGCATGGACTGTCATTCTATATATAAAAGGTCTCTCTCTCTCTCTCTCTCTCTCTCTCTCTCTCTCTCTCTCTCTCTCTCTCTCTCTCTCTCTCTCTCTCTCCTATTTCTGTATTTCTATTCCAGCTCCTTACCCTTGCCTTCCTTTTCCTTAGCCTTACCCACCCATAGCATTAGAGTTGAGAAGGAAAACACCATGAGCTTCTCCTGATGGCTCCATGGCAAGATAGAAGGGGTGGCTGCCATACAGGTTTTTCTACAAAAAAATAGACTTGTAAGTAAATTTGTGTGCATATAAATAATTTCAACTAAGCTTACGTTGTCCTGTATCCATAATTGCTTTCAATCTTAATCTTAAAAAAAATAATTTTCTTTGCTTATATCACTACCTCCAGCCCACACCAAATGTCAATGCTTGCCTCTATGTTAGAAGCTGAACATCCATTCATATTCATGTCATGTCATGTTCTTTCATCACCCTTTATTAGGTGTTATCAGTCTACATGTTCCAGTGCCTTTATCAATGCAAAGTAATTATTAGATTTCTTTTTCTTTTCCACATGAAGGCAATTTAAGCTTTAGGTCTTTTCCTCCAGAAAGTGAAATAACAAAGAGTGTGTATATGGGTATGGTAGATATTTTGGGTGCAACACCACAGTAAAATGAGAGGACAGAGTGCTAGAGTACATGAGAGTAAAGGGAAAAAGGAGAATGAAAGGATTAGAGCATACAAGGACAGAAATAAATGGAGAGTCTTCTGTCATACCCATTCCATGTGGGAGTTGGGGAGTTCTTAGGAACAAGAATAGATAGATAGCACACAAATTCAAATCAGATCTTGCACAGCTACTACAACTGGGAAAATAATACAATGTAATACAACATAATACAAACATACCCCAGGTTCTGGTATTTGGTCGAGATTCCAGAGCACACGTCGTTTCCAGAATGTGTCCAGGAGCAAGCCATCCAGATGCTCTCCTAAACCATAGATAAAGTGGGAGGGAAGAGTAGTGGAGAGTTGGAGGAACTGGTCTGCATATGTGAGGGGTGCTGCTCCCTTTGTGCTGAACCTATGGAGAGATGAAGAAAAGGAAAGGTAGGGAAGGTCAGGTATGAATTAGGGTAAGAGAAATTTGGAACTATGGATAACATATAAACATTGTAAGTCCCGTCTGAGGACAGTATGGCAGAAATTTGGGTAGTCTTTGGCTACTCGGCGGTGATATCAAAGAATGAAAAGTGGTCAGCGAATAACGGGGATTCGAACCCGGGACACTAGGCTCGCATACTCGAGCGCTAGACCACTGTACCACTGCCTCCCCATAAGGAGGAGTGCATTATTTGTGCACTAAAAAAGGAGGTGCAGGTGGTGGAATAGGAGCTACAAAGGTGCAGAACATAGAACCATCACCTGGGAGGAATGTTAAGGAACAAGCCTCCTATATGCTGTGACTGAGTGAGGAGGTACATAACACCAAATATAACACCCCGTCATCTGCCAAGCTAATTTCTATATAATTCCACATTTCCACAAAGACTTGAATGATCCTCGTCCTCTCACCAATGATACTGAAGGGAACAAAAAGGTATTAATGCACCAACAAATCTATCACATTATTCTGTAAACTGCTTTTTACAGATTTTATGCTGTTTTTGTTTTTGAAATTGCATAAAGAAATGGGAAGGACCAAAGGGCATTTTAAGGGGGCCAATTTGCTGAGATTTGTAATTCATGCATCTATGATACCAAACCCCTATGAAAGATAAGGATATTCTGAATTCCTGTGGACAAAATACTCACAGCGGAAGATCAGTTGAATCCCTTGCCACAGTAAAAGTCCCATCATTCAGCCGCGGTTTGAATTTATACAGTGGATGGATGCTAGAACTTTTGTTTACTAGTGGAACAGGTGGCAATGGTGTTTCCCAGCGTGCCTTGGATGGGTCAGTGATCTGTGTGAAGGGTAGCAAATGTTAGGGATGTTAATCTTTCATCTTACTTGTCTTTCCTCTTCTTTGCTTTCTGGTGTGTGCACTACAAAAGCTATCTCTTTAGGTCTATAATATAATTCAAAAAGGCCAAGTCGCAATTCAGTGTCCAAGTTGCTAAAATACTATGACCATATTCCCTGTATGTCATAAGGTGACTAAAAGGGACAAAGCAAGGGGGTTTGGGAAGCCCCTCCACTGTATTGTTTCTTCATACTATAAGACAAGGTGCAAGGGTGGAGGCGAGATTTAATTCTTCATGAAACCTTAAAATTAGGTTGACAAATGAACATGGATGTTATACCAATGAGGCTAAAATTGTTGTGTTAGCTTTGAGTGAGTGCCACTGAGCAAGTTGCAACACACCACATCTACATCAACACACAACGAACCTTAATCCTAATCCGGGAATCTGTCTCCATGCGCACTTCAAAATGCAATGTATCCACATCACCAGGATATCCACTAGGGGCATTCCGGGACATATACCCTTCATATCCAATGTCTGAGGGTGTCAGGTTGGTAAAATGGTAGCCATGATAGTCCTTGGGATAGTAACAGAAAGGAATATTCAGAGGCAATTCTTCTTGGGAGGAACCATGTGTAGGTTGGTGAATTCTTGGTGCTGGGAACGGCCTTTCACGCTTTGGTACCTGTAAGGGTGGTGACAATAGTGATAATAATGGTGATAGTAATAACAAGAAGAATGTTGATTTGAATCAATCCTTTAATCATAACATCCATTCCTTGGAGCTCCTGCAAAGGCGAGACTATAACAGAAATTCTAAGGGGGAGTTCCTAGGAACAGGCATTAGATAGATATAGACAACAGCTAAATGTACACATACCTCCACTACTTCCTTCCAGCAACAGCCTCTTGTCATACATTCCTCTTGATTCGGTGATGGACTTGGCAGACAATCAAAGCGTTCATTCAATGGTATATCATCACATATGGCTAAAGCTGGCTTTGCAGAAGCAAAGGAAGACTGAGGTGGTTCATGGGTCAGCTTCTCATCCAATAAATTGTCCCTCGGAGAATGAAGTGAATAGAACAGGCAATCAATACCACACTTTATTCCCCTTTTGTCCATATTCTTAACCCAGTCTTTGTATGCATTGAGTTTATGGGTATCTGTCTCGGAGTAGGTGAGCATATTCTGACTCAGAGCTTGAGGTGGAAAGAATTCTTGACTCAAAATATTTCTGCCTTGGTAATATGGAACAATGACGAGGCTGACGAGTGTGGTTGTCAGAAATAGTCCAAAAAGGAGAAATAGGCCAGTCACCATACACTGCAGGTGCATCTGTGTAATTTAAAAAGTAAATAGTGTATATCAAGAGATAAAAATACTAGCATTACAGCTTTATAAAATATTTCAAAAACTGTACAGAAAATTTCCATAAAAATAAGATGTTTCAGAAGTAAGTAGAGAGGGAAATGAAGGGAATATCTGGAAATCAAGAAATGGTGAGGACAGGATGGTACAACTTTGGTTGAAAAGGATGCGGTTAAGAGATGGCCTAAGTATTTTGAAGGTCTGTTAATATAGAGGAGGATGAAGAGGATGAGATTGTTACAGTTCTAGGAGGAAAGAAAATTAAAAAAAGTGAAAAAGTGTAAGTATTTTGGAAAAGTGCTAAAGTGCTGTGCAAGCATGGAGAAGTGGAGGGAGAAATTAGGCTGTGCAAGGCAGTTGTGTCATAGGGTCATTAGCAAGGATTAGGAGGAAGGAATGTATATCCATGGAGGTAAAGAGAGGGTTGAGGAACAGAATTATCCTGCCAACACTGACATATGGATCAGAGACTTGCACATGGAATTGGGCACAGCAGTAAAGAGTGTGTGCTGTGGAAATGAGTAATCTGAGAGAAGCATGTGGTGTGACAAGTTGGGAGGGTGAGAGCAATGAAAGCGTGTATGAAAGATGTGGCATGGGACCTTGTGCAAATGGAGTGGTGTGGTCTAGTAGAATGGGTGAAAAAAAATTAAGTTAAGGTGGCTTGGTAATATTGAGAGGAAGAATAGTGAAGAATTTGTGAAGAAAGTATATGTGAGTGAAACTGAGGGTCCTAAGAGATGAAGGCCAATTGTAAGATGGAAGAATAGGGTGAAGGAGTACATGCATGAAAGACTTGCTGATAGAGGGGGAGGGACTGTTTGGATAGGAGGTGGTGGAGGCTTTTCTGCCATGGTCATCTCCTGGCAGGATGTTTCCGGAGGGAACGAGGCGTCAGAAACTATAGATGGAAATAAACAACTGCAGCTTTGCCACACTATCTATCTTCCTCACAATCAAACTTAATTGTGTGCATACAACAAATCCCATGGGAGACCTATACCAAAATCACATTATAAGCCTGAAGCACCATAATGAACAGTAAGGGGATTGTTTGATCTTTGCTGCTTTCCAAAAAAGGAAAAATAATATATGGGTGAAAAAAAGAAGATTTACAGAAAAAATGAGAAACGAATAATTGTAACCAAAAATATAAGGTGTCAAAGAACAAAAAATATATAAATACAAAAGTGTATGTATGTACTTCACCTTTTTGGTCTCCTGAGTACTGGCTCCTTTACTCTCCAACAGAGTTGCTGCTGCCACCTCTCCATCATACTTGGCAATTCGTGGCAGATTACTCCAAAGTTGAACCATTTTCATTACTTCTCACCATATCACCCTGAGAATAGTTAGCATGATAATGGAAATTGTATTCATTGCTATAACATAAATATTAACAGTGGAAAAGATTCTGGAGTGGTGGTCCCTATGTCATGGGACCAACCCTTACTGGCTACAAAGAAGAGAAACCCTGGTGGACAATGGCCAAACTGCCACAACAAATTCCTGCCCCTTCTTTGGGCACGAGCATCCTGGAATGGCTTTAGTCACCTGGGCAAGTACCACAACCTTCACACAACACGCACAAATTCATGTTTTCGATACTGAGAAACAAGTTTCTGGCAGTCATTTCTCCCGGGACTAATCTATAAATACATGAGTCCAACATGCTCTAAGCCCAGAGGCATAACAATAGGGCGGCCTTAGTGGCAAAATGCCACGGACCTCAGCCACCTAAGGGCCCACCAGGCCCATAAGGCATGTAGGGGCCTGTGAGGGCTTAGTCACATTCTCTCAAACTCTTGAATGTTTAAAATTATATATATATATATATATATATATATATATATATATATATATATATATATATATATATATATATATATATATATATATAGGATAAGGGGGCTCAGGGGGGCCCACAGTAATAATAAGCCACGGGCCTTTCCTCTCCTAGTTACGCTACTGTCCAAGCCCATCACCTCAAGTCAACAGACAAAGGGTTCACTTCTATGCAACTCCACCAATAATAGCTAGACCCACTTCACCTGCATAACACTTTCCTCTAAGAAACACTACACAAGCACAAGGACATGTTCCTTATGCCCCTTAACTATATCCTCTCCATACCATTAGGGAGGCGGTGGTGCAGTGGTCAGCGTTCAGGCATGGGAGCCTAGGGTTCCGGGTTCGAATCCCCGATATCCGCTGACCACTTTTCAATATTTGATATCACCGCCGAGTGGCCAAAGACTACCCAAATTGCTGCCATACTGTCCTCAGACGGGACTTACAACGTTAATATGCATCTGAAGCTTTAGCAGTAATAAGCCTCACATGTTCTCAACATATTCAAGAGGCGTCACTATAAAAATTATAAAACCTACACCAAATAACAGGCGAGGCAAGTCCATCTGTGCCTCCATATGCCTACTGGTGCCAATGGTTAATGATATATTGAAAAAAAATATGAAATCCTACATACTATACATAGTGTATTCAACACATTTGTAAAGGTTTCAGGTGGTGCTCGTCATTATAAGCAAATATAGACCATATATGGCAATCCAGAAAAAAATCTAGGGGGAAATGCCTAACTTTTGGGTATTGAAATATAAAAAGCTTATATAACCGAACCTAACCAAACACAACATTACCTTACCAAACCTAAAGTAACCTAATCTAACCTTAACCTAACTATAACCGGTAAATCTGCATTACTACTGCTCGGACGATATCTATATAAATATGAAGTGGTACATACTATACATAGTGTACTCAATACATCTGTGAAGGTTTCAGGCAGTGCTCACCATTATACGCAAATATAGGCCATAATATGGCAATCTGGGAAAAAAAAATCTAGGGTGAAATGCCTAACTTTTGGGTAATATATAAAAAGGTTATATAACCGAACCTAAGCAAACCGTACCTAACCTAATCTAACCATAACCTAATGTAACCTAACCATTGCCTAACCTAATCTAACCATAACCTAACACAACATAATCAACCTAACATAACTTGAAAGGTAAATAATGGTGAGCACCGCCTGAAACTTTCACAGATGTGTTGAGTACACTATGTATAGTATGTACCACTTCATATTCATATCAATATCGTCCAAGCAGTAGTTATGCAGAAATACCCTATAACCTAACGTAACCTAATATAATATAATTAACATAACATAACTTTCAAGATTTGCGAGGTAAATAATGGTGAGCATCGTCTAAAACCTTCACAAATGTGTTGAGTACACTATATATAGTATGTACCACTACATATTTATATCAATATCGTCCGAGCAGTAGTTATGCAGATTTATCCAACAACAAATACAAGCAAACACCCTATCAAACACTTCTCTGTAAGCCATTTAAACCCACACCCTAATGATCAACAAGTCATCCGACGTAATTGACCCAGACTTTCCACTATTCACAAACCGCCAGATGAGTCACATCATCCACAACCTCAAGCACTAACTTGCCTGTGGCCCGATAACATAAGTAACATACAGCTTGGACTACATAGTATTCACTATTCAGATTTCAGGCGCTTACCAACATAGCAACCTATATTATTGTTACTCACACAACACAATACCCAACATGTGTTGGGATGAAATAGTACAAAATGTGTTACAGTAATGTGATAAATATGAAAGTAACAAAAGTAAAGCAATGCATGTGATTCTGACTAGAATGGGATGTGAAATTAATACAGTGGTTGAAGGAACTTGAAAGGAATGGATGGTGTTGTTGCTGGGACTGTGTTGAGTAACGAGTGTACTTCTTCTTCTTGGGAATTTGATGGGACCGTGCAGGCTATAGTACCACAGCCTCTAGTAACGAGTGTACGGATGATTGACGCGGTGAAAGAGTTCCTGAAGAAAATGTGGTAAGCTAGGTGTATGAAGTACAAGCCTCTTTATCCAATTTGTTTTTTTCACAGGAGTTGCCCTTGCAAGGTCGTGACGTTACCTCTAACTACAAAATCAAGATTCATTATAATGAGAACCTGTAATCAGTGTTGCCACCTCAATAGACAATATATTAATCATATGATCTACAGATTTTGTACTTCATTTCAGATAATTGTGCTTAATCTACAGATTTTTTAGACAAATATTATACTCTAAGACTAAGGTATAGTACAGTACTGTACATGCATTCCATTTATAATCTGGTGTTATTACACAATTTATTGTACTCATGAGTTGTTTTGTTAGTATATTAAGGCTAACACTCCTCACTGTCTTGTTTTTATAGTTTTTGTTTCGTACTTGCCACAGGCATGAATGCTGTATGGATATAGATATGTTTCCATGCAAGCCTCTTGTATAATTTGTTCTCTTCTGTTCTGTTGAAAAGCGGAAGTATTGCCTTTCGAACGGCACTTCCTGATGTTTACTTTTTGCGGTCTGGGTCTTTTATAAGTTTTAAGGTGTTAATTCTTTTCTTTTATTGTTTCTTGTCTGCCAAAATTTATATTGCATATTTTTGTTTTCTTCTGTGGTGTGGTTAGTATATAGGATGTTGCCAATCAAGATCAGCCACCTACACCAGGATTCCCCAGACAGAACTCCAACCGCCTTGTTGAGTGGACCATGGGAGAAGTGAGTGTCACCTGGCCACAATGGAGCCCCAGCTCAGCTGCGTCACTAACTCACGGAAATCTACTAGGTAGGAGGTAGAAGACCAAACACAAGTCAGCTGTCACCTGTCACATCACGATCAAAACTTCCAAAGTTCCAACCCAAGTCCAAGTCTAACTGTTTAGTTTAGCACGAACGACGCATCACTAAAAAGCAGATCGTTCTTTTGTAGGGTACGTAGAAGAATTTTGATGGGCACATCTTTTACATAACATACTTTTACCACCATTTCTTCTAATTTACTACTTAAGTAAGTGTAAAGATTGTTTTTATTAACCCATGTGATATCTCATGCCACGTCCAGGGTTTGAACTGCCACGTAAAGCTTGGTAGTTGCTAGGTAGTACGTACAATTTCATCACAATCATATCAGTCAAGGGCAATTTCAAATTGGTAAATATTTCCTTTGTTGTCGTTTCTTATTTTTAGTGTTTGTTATTTATTTATTTATTTTATTTTTTGTTCCTTCCGTGGAAGGTAAAAATTGCCACAAAAAAAGTCAGATTAATTCAAAACCATCAAAATTAATAAGAAAAAAATTGTTTTGTTACCATAACCTTCCCATAGCTGCAGTTAAATAAGCCTAACCTAACCCAACCCAACCCAACCCAACCCAACCCAACCCAACCTAACCTAACCTAACCTAACCTAACCAAACCAAACCAAACCAAACCAAACCAAACCAAACCAAACCAAACCAAACCAAACCAAACCAAACCAAACCAAACCAAACCTAATCTAATCTAACCTAACTAAACCTAATGAAACCAAACCTAACTAAACCTAACCCGGTAAATCTGCATAACTACTGCTCGGACGATACCGATATAAATATGAAGTCCTACATACTATACATAGTGTACTCAACGCGTATGTGAAGTCTTAAAATGAACATTGTAGCAAAGGAAGGGGATGTGGTATTAATAACTCGGAAAAACTGAGGGATACAGGGCTGTTAGGTAGGACTGTAGAATGTTAAACCCTGATCAATCTGGCACTATTAGAACAGTCAAATTAAAGACAAAACAGGGTACTATGATCAGAACCATTAACAAATTATATCTTCTGGAGTCAGGTTGGCGATAAATCTTACTAATAGCACCTCCTCACTGATCACCAAAATATTGACATAGGTGAAAAGGTATGTAATGTACAACACGTTTATGGTCGTTTTATATGGGCGACGGAATTAGTTTGGCCACAGAGGCTCTTTAAAAAATTCTAAGTCCACACAGATGTTAAGTTATGGTTAGGTTAAGGTTGTTAGGTTAGGTTACGTTTATGAGTAGTGTATATTTACTTTATAAGATTCATTAACTTATCATGTTATTGTTTTCAGAGGTCTTCAAAGATGACCTCTTCTCTTTTCAAGGAATTTCAAGAAGACAGTAAGTATAATTAGTAGATTGTAATTGCCTCTCCCATCTCTCTCTCTCTCTCTCTCTCTCTCATATATAGGTATATATATATATATATATATATATATATATATATATATTATATATATATATATATGTATATATATATATATATATATGTATATATATATATATATATATATGTATGTATGTATGTATGTATGTATGTATGTATGTATGTATGTATGTATATATATATATATATATATATATATATATATATATATATATATATACATACATACATACATACATACATACATACATACATACATACATATATATATATATATATATATATATATATATATATATATATATATATATATATATATATGTAAGTGACCTCCCTCCCAAATATGTGGCTCAGCATTCAAGGTTTATTCCAATGAAGAGAAAGTTAGGTCTTCTATAGGTAGTGCCGGTTATTCGCGGGCATCAGAAACCTGGAGTCTTGCGAAAGCCCTGGAACAAAAATTTTGAATTGCCCAAAGGGAATGGAGAGAATAATGGTTGGCATAACATGGAGAGATAGGAAGAGCATCATGAATTAGGGAGATCAAAGTTGAAGACATCTTGACCACAATTAAAAGGAAAATGTGGACATGGGCAGAACACGTTATGAGATGAGTAACGAGGAGTCACTTAAAAAATCTAACCTGCGCTACTAACGGGCGGAGGCCGACCATCTAATGCCTCCATTAAACCTACCAGCGCCACATGTTCAGGACAAAAAAATAAGAATAAAAATAAATAAAAAATGACAACCTAGGGATGGTAAAAGAAGGCGAGGCAGACAGAAAACTAGATGGAGAGATGAAATTGGAAGTTTTGCTGGAGTAACCTTGAACAAACATACATCTGACAGAGATGAGTACAGAATATTGTGAGAGGCCTTTGCTCTGCAGTGGACTCCTAGAGGCTGCTGATGATGATGCTGAAAGGATGGGGTGTGAGAGACTGAGAAGCTTGGTTAACAGTTGAAGAGGGAGTAAGTATTAGTATGGCATTTAGGGTGTACAAAGATGCAGTAACAGCAGAAGTGGTTGGATATACCTCTGAACGTTCAGAGGAAAGGAAATGCATGGTGGAAATATGAGATCAAGGAAGTTATAGAAGGGAAGAGGTGAGTATATAAAATAAATGCTGCAAAGTAATTTCATCAGGAAAAATTCACATATATCAGCTACAGCACGGAAGTACTTGCAATCTACTGAGTCCCCCTCTAATTTTAAACCTGTGATCCAGTTTGGTTGTATTATCAAGTATGGTTTTGGATGAATCCCATAGTACATGTGATAATACAGTGCTCCCTCCAATTTTGCGGGCTCCAATTTTGTGATATTCCAATTTTGTGGTACAGTGAAATGGTCATTTACAGTAATTTTCTTATGGATAATGTTTGTTTTTCTCTATTTTTCTTTATTGTAGGATGTATAATTACATATATTTGTGTTCAAATAAAGGCAAAAATATGACTAAAATCACCACAAGGTTAATGATTCCAATGTTGCGAATTTGAATATTGCGGCCTGCAATGTCGACCAATTTACCGCAAAATTGGAGGGAGCACTGTACAGTTATTCATGGCTTGGTAGCCAGACGTTGGGTATAAATTGTTGCTTTTATGTCCACAGACAGCTATGCTCCCTTCCTGAAAGAGGACTTCAATGTGCAGAGCCATGTAAGCCAGCTGGTGCAAGGCATGATCATCACCGACCACCTCAACAAGCTGACAGTCGGTAGGTAGGCATTAATTTTTACTTGATTCTTTTGATTATATAACAACAGAAATTGCTGTCTTTAAAATGTTTTGGATTTTGCAAGTATGTAAGTTCTTAAAAGCATTTGCAAGAAATACTTCATTCTACTTATACACAAGCTTTCTGCAGTTACTATAGCTTCTTGAGTAACAAACTCTCTCCTGTGTCAGGCTTGAATTGCCTTGAACGTGAGATTGAGAACCAAGTAGGAAGCCACTATGAGGATCTGCTATCCCAGGCCACTGGTGTGGAGACCCTCGAGGATGTGCTGAACACTATGCACACTAGGATTCAGGTACTGTCAGGTGTCAGGTACTGACACCACAAGGTGCTATATCTACTAATCTGGAGTCACTACAGGTTGACCATCACTAATCCGGCAACAACGGGACCTTAGGATTGCCGGATTTTTAGAATTATTGATGTTTTGTCTCATGACTATATATTATAATAAAAAATTACTACAGTTCTTAATTAACTTATCAATATAGATTCGGTCTCACATCATCTTCATTTTCATCACTGCTCTCTTCTTCACTGCCATTTTTCTCTGAACTTACAACCATATGTACAATTTCAGAATCAGTGTAATGATGAATTGTCGGCACATTATCATCAACATACAGCCATTCTATTACACTTACAGCATCTTTATTTATCCTTGATGCAAGTTCCTTGGCAGCAGGATTAGTTACATCCTTAGCGTAAGCAAGAAGTTCCTGTATTAGCTGTTTGTCTTTTCAAATCCTGAGAAGCTGAATCCATGATGGTGTTATACAGCAGCAGATTTTAATAATTACGCAAATAAATGAGAAGGAATGCCTGTTTGCTGTCAGAAGTGTGAGCATACAGCTGATTCTGTGTACAGCGCCATCAAAACAAATGACGCCAACTCAGGAAATTTGAAACTGCACCGAAATTCATGCCGGAAAACTGATGGAACCGGAATATTGATGGTCAACCTGTACTTTTTTTGTGCAATATGCATAAGCCATACTACTTGGTGATCAGTACTGTTACCGTGCTAAGCTTTTTCAAGTTGTATATGTAGGAAGTTAAGTGCATATCATTACACAGTTTAGATATTCAGTATATTACAGGATGACGTGTTTTATAAATAATGATAATAATCTTATTTTGCCCGAAGGCATAGGCAGCATGAACAGACCAAGTATGATAATAATATACTAAACTGTTAAAAACAATAGTAATTATAGTTATAATGATTGCAATAATAATAGCACCAATAATAATAATAAAGTATATGATTATAAAGTTTGAGGCCTTACTCATATGCTTTCCATTCCAGTTGGATCAACAAGATTTTAATTTAATTTATTGATAAGTTTGGACTTCAATAGTTTGAGGAATACTCCTGATTGGTTCTTTCCATCCCCAGACACTCCTTGTAGGAGTGGAGCGTCTGCGGGTACGGGTGGTGGAGCCATTCCACCGTGTTGAACGACACACCTTAGTGCTGGGGAGGCTTCAGGCCTCATGTGAATTGCTGCGCCGGGTAATCCGCTGCCTTATGCTCTCCCAGAGACTTCAGCAACAGCTATCTACTGAACCTCGAGATATTACCAAAGCAGCCATTAGTCTCAGTGAACTGGGTCAGTTGATGAGTTGTTAGTTTACATTCTTCTATTTTCTGTGCATCTTGGCTCTGTTGAGTCGTTATGTCTCTTTCAATTATACAAACAAAGTAGGATAAGAGTCAAATGTTTATATAAAGAACCAGTTCATCATTATATAATGATTCCTGAATTTCTCTTGGCATAATCAACCATCTACTAAGGCAAAAAGAAGCAGAACCAGAGGTAGATAGAATGACAGAAACAGATTTACAGAGCTAAAATAACTGGCTAGAAGACCTTACAGAAGTAGCATTTATTGTTCAGATCATCTTGGTCGAGACATAGACCTGACTGGCCTTGAGGTACTGGAGAAGGAGCAACGGCTGGTTCGCCAAGCACGCAGTGATGTGGAGAAGCAGGCAGTACTTATGATGGACCGTGGCATGGAGTTACAAAATCAGACACAGGTGGGTACATCAGTATAATCTGTCTCCTGATTATGAGTGTAATATCACCAGGACTCAGAATGGTTGGTGCTCATCAAATCAGGTTATTTCCAATCTGAACACCATTGAGTGTTTTCTAAAGGTCCAAGTAGTAGTTTGAAAATTAAGAGCTCAAATTTATCCTTTGGATACAATGATAATATATAATTGTTGTAATCCTGCTGATTACATACCTCATGATGCCACATAGACATTTTGGCTTGTAATCACTACCATACATAATTTTACATTCTCATATATAGTATGGGGCTTTCAGAATTAAGTTATTTTATGGCATCAAACTGTTTCCAAATCAACTTATATTTATTTGGTGTATTAGTGTTTATCAGGGTTCATACATTATTAGTGGATGTGGCTAGGCACCTTACTGAATGCTGCCTCTTTTATCTCTATTTCAAAAGGAAATAGCACAATGGTCTCTTACTATGCTCAGGAATTAGTTAACACACACCTACAAATATAAAAAAAAGTTACCAATTATTTTTGCCCCTTCCCAAAATGCTGCATTTTCTCAGTAATGCATAATTGCTGAAGAACTTGTTGTGATTCTTCAAACACAAACAGTAATTAAACTGTATACTCCTGAGTGAAATCCGACCACAGGCAGTCGTCATTAAAAGTGGGTTAGGTTAGGTTAGTGTTACAAAAGAATAAAACATGTTTTGCATGGTTGAAAGAATAAAATATATATATAACAATTACACTTATTGTGCTTTACCTCATTTCTTTGTTCTTGTATTTCTGATGTTTGGTTGAGTTTCCTTTTCGTTGTATGCATTCACAAATGTTAGGAACACTGCAGGTAAAGATTGTAGTAATTATAGTGGTAGGCTTCTCCACAGCGTTACACAGCTGCCTCAATCTTACTCAATGTTACCTCTCTTACTTTTCACCTAATCAAAAATCTGATAACACCTTTGTATTTAGGAGGACTCTGTCAGATGTCATTTTTAATTTTTACAGTGACATCCATTTTTCTTGTAATTGTTGGTCTGGTTACAGGTGGGAACAGCTCTGCAGGTGTTTCATAACTTGGGAATGCTGGTACCTAGTGTGGAGAGGGTGCTCAACTCCCTCACCTCATCCATCAACCACAGTGTGGCAACTGCCCTTGATGTCAATGCTCTTCTCCAGATGACTCAAGACAACAGACGTGGTAGGGCTTGCCAGATGTTAGTAGCATCTGAAGTAGGATTGTTTTGTGTACAACAAATTAATTTATTTGGATGTTTAAGTATAGAGTTAAAGGGGAACCTGTAGATATAGTATTTGATAGGTGTTAGGTGCACAGGAGCTGCCTTGTATAGGTCAACTGGCCTCTTGTAGCTTCCCTATTTTCTTATGTTCGTATGTTCTTATAAGCCATGTCATAGGGAATTGTCGTTGATGAAACCGTGAACATCACTGAAATATATCATGAATTTTTTTTAATCAGTGTGTGCTAACAGACATTTATTGTGTAAGCTAAAACATCAAGATGAAATTTGTACATATGTATCAAAATATTTGTGGAAATTTTTTACGTTGTTTATTTATTTATTCATCTATTTACTTATTTTTATTTTTTATATTTTGGAAATTCATTACTGATCCCATTTTTTTTTTTTTTTTTTTTTTTTTTATTTTTTTTATTTATTTATTTATTTTTTTTTATTTATTTATTTTTTTATTTATTTATTTTTTTATTTATTTATTTATTTATTTTTTATTTATTTATTTTATTTATTTATTTATTTATATATATATATATATATATATATATATATATATATATATATATATATATATATATATATATATATATATATATATATATATATATAAATGATAGATGATTGATTGTCAATCTTGAACGCCGGCTTCACATAACCACACTGATAAATTTGAAGAGGAAAGAGGAGAGGAATAGTTTCCCTTCTTTCTTTCCTCATTACTCCTTTTCCTTGCACAAAATAAAATAAAATATTAAAAGAGATGTGTTACCTTCTGTTCTAATTTCTGTACATGAATTTGTACATCTTTTAGACTTAACACCATAGCACATATTTATAATAATGTATTTTCAAAGTGTTTAAAGATGTCATAGTATAAGGCAATCACCATAAAAAAAAGAGTGTGTTCCCAGGAGGTGGCCCTGGAAAAGCTGTCATACCAGCCCCAGGACAGTCTGTGCAGTTTCGGGCATCACTGTGGTCCAACCTGGAGAAGCTAATGGATGACATATTCCATGTGTGTGTCCAAACCTCACACCTGCATAAGGTACAGCAAGTAGTGTGGACAGGTAGAAATATTTGTGTGTTATATTGTTGCTGTAGCAAATGTTTACCATTGTAGATTTTGTTTCATATAGTTACTTCTAGTTGGGAGTAGTAGTCACATTGTCCATACATTTTATGTGCAGACAGCATTCTCTGCAGGAAGGGGTTTTTGAAGCTTGAAGTTCAGCCTCCTGTATTTCCTTCTTAAACGGTCGTATTCTTGATGTAATTAAAACTAAAGTGACATGATTAGCATTGGCTCATTTCATTTGGCAACAGTGGAACCTACAGAGATGAACAATAATATTTGGAATGAATGGTGTGTTTGGTGAAAGGAAGTGCTACGTAGCTTTTTGGTGAGAATTACAAGTGGGTGGACGAATATCTAGCAAATAATTCCCCTGCTACAAAAGAGATTCCCTTGTTTATGAAAAGTAGCCTGTACTTTATTTAGTTCCCTAGTTATATTTACACTGGAGCACATATTGGGAAAGGCATTGAAAAGACCTGCAGATGTGTTTACATTTATATTTCTGACATCCTATGGACCCATACCTTCCATGATAAATTGTATAAGACATGCCATCTCTATCAATGGTCAATGAGGAGATGGAAGTGTATTGTGCACTGAATGAATATAAGACAAAATAGAAAAAAAGTGAATATTTTATTTGTTTAAACTTTCCTCATATCAGGACATTCTACAACATATTTTTTCAGACATTCGTTAGGCTTTCTAAATTATTATTAAATCATTTACCTTTCTTGTTGTTTACTGATGAATGTAACTTGTTTTAGGTTCTAGCCAAGAAGAGGGACCCAGTAACTCATGTGTGTTTCTTGGAGGAAGTTCAGTGCCAAGGCAAGTGTGACCTGTTCACCTCCGTGTGGCAGAGTGTGACACACATCCTTACTCAGGAATTTTCAAAGGCTGCACAAGGTATGACCTGTTTAGCTTCTGAACACTTAATACTTCTCTGGCAGATGAGTTTTATATGACAATCATTTCTTATCATAATCAGCTTGCTAGATTTTTGTATGAGTCGCACTTAACTGTACATGAACAGTTGCATCTAGAAGACTTCTTTTTTTTTATGGTGAATGAATTTCTTCAAAATTACTGTTTCCCAACTTGGCACTTCTTTAACTCAATCTTGGACCCATTAGAGTCCACCATCATTCGCCAGTACCTAGAGGTGGACTACCCCAAACTTGTACGACTGTATGGAGATCTGTGGCGTCGACTGGAGGGCATCACTGTAGAGATGATGAGCACCACTCCAGATCTCTCACCAATCATCTCTTCCTCACATAACAGTCATAATGGAGAAGAGCTGAATGAGGGTAGTGAGAAGTCTCAGAATTTTGAGTGAGTTCAAAACATTGCTTTATTATGCTGATAATGGTGAGAAACCAGTGGAAATTTTTTATTTTATTTGTTATATATTAATAAGAATGATATAAACAGTTCATTATGTAAAAATTTGTCAAGATATGGTTCTTTAAAGCAGGTTATCACTGTACTAATAACAATAAAGAATAATAAGGAAGAGTAATGGAGTTGTGTACATGTGATAGTAGCCAATCAGTGCTAAGTTTCCTAACTAACCTACTAGGCTCAATCAGTTTGCTCAATTCAAGTTTTTGAATGAAGTATGCCTATTTTCTGCCAGCCCTGAGGAGGCACTGAGGTGCACTTTGATTCCCTTGGAGGAGGCCTACCTCTCCCGTTCACGGTCAAGGCTGTTGGACCCAGTCAACCTGATGTTTGCTGCCCATGATGCTCCCCCAGCCAAGGATGAAGTGGATGCCCTCATAAAAACCATCACAAGGTCAGGTTTCAAGCACATGTTATGTAAACACTAGAATGTGGCATCTGGTTTTGGCAGCTACATAAACTATATACGTAGACTGTAAATGTTATAAGTCAGGTATCAAGGTGGATAATCTTTTCACAATAAAAGTGCAAAATAAATGGTTAAGGCAGACAGTTGGTTTGGGTCATCTTGAGAGGATGAAAAGTGAAGATATTGTTAAGAATGTGCATGTTAGTGAAATTTGAGGTCCTAGTAGGGGGAGGAAAGCTCCACTTCATTAAATTTTGGAAAGTTAAGGTCAAAGGTACAGGTCAGAAAATATTCTACATTGCCAATGGTATTCCCTTTGAACTGTATGTTGGGCACCACTTTCAGCACAGCATGAAGGTAGCCGTCAGGACTTACTGGATTTTGAAACATTCATAACTGTCAAAACACCCCAAAACTCTACTAACAGGACCCCCCTATCCTAAGGCTCCACCATAATTTTTTTTAAAGGTCAAGTTAAAAAATAAAGGTCAGGAAGAATTTACAAATAACAGTAGCAATGGCGGAGGTACTTGCAATCTACTGAGTGCCTTTCTAGTTATTCTTTCTTTCCTTTCATCACTCATAATTAATTATTTGCTCTTTCCTTAATTTCTTTGCTCCTATTCCTGTGTACTTTTACATTTCCCTATTTTTCCAATATACTTTAATACTGACAGAATGTGTTTTGTTTACAGTGAGCTGAATGTTTCAGCAGTAGACAAGGCGCTGAGTGAGACAGTGGCACGTAATGTTGCAGAATCCCTCCAGCTTTTCTGTGTCAAGTGCCAACAGCTGATAAACAGCAGTGGGGATGCAAGCCAGGTCATAGGTAGGTTGTTTGTGACCATTCTTGTGTTTTTACCTGTTGCCATAAGATGTGTCAACCCCAACATTTTGTTGCACAGCTAACCTGAGACACAGAGTAAGAATGTGCCTTCAAATTTTCTACGTTGTGAAAAACAGCAAAAAGTGATGAAGGTAGAGGGCTGAAAACCTCTATCCCCGAGAAAGAAGAATCCAAGCGCCACCTTCTGCCAAAGCCTTTATTTATTCTTTTTTTCTCCACAAATTGCAACCTATTGTTTTCCTCACCATTTTTTTGGGAGTTGGATTCCTTAGTATAGTTATTTAGTTAATTGGATTCTTTAATATGTAATTTCAATGTCCTCATTTTGTGCAAGGTACACAGTGCTCCCTTCTAACATTTGTGCTGGTACGTTGCTGTAGAGAGAGGTGGGCGAGAAGGAACGTTGTCATGTTCTATCTTGTTTTCTCACACGTAGTTTACTAGTATAGTAGTATGTATTTAGAGCGCCTCAGTGGTGCAGAGGTTAGCACGTCTGACTATAAATCCGCCGGCCCAAGTTCGATCCCGGACGAAGGCAGTCGGCGCACAACTCACCCAGCTGTTCATCCTTCCAAATGGATTGGTAGATAAATGGGTACCTAGGGAAACCTGGGGAAGGTAAACTGTGGAAAGTCGGATGTCATAGTGGCCCTGTGTCCCAGGGTAACGGATTAATTTCCACCACAGGCTCAAAGGCCAATACAACAGGAGATGAGCACCTGCGGCTACGCTCAGCTACAGCGCGTGCTCCAACTTTATTTTTAGTATGTATTCCAGGAGATACCTTAGTTATGGACCAGAAGTAAAGAATACAGAGGAGGGGCTTCCCTTGCTCTGTGCCATTAGGTTTGTTTTTATGACCTGCAGAGAATACGGTGGTAATATTATTGCAGCACCCACCACAGGCCAATCATTAAATATACTGTATTTTTTTTATTAAAGTTGCAGCATAAATTATCAAAATATTTGCTGCATCTTCTATAATTATGTTCTCTATTACAGTTTTGTTACATATACTGATTAGTTTAAGCATGCTATGTTTTCACAATACCTTTGATGCAGGTCCAGCCACAGCTGCACAGGAGTTGAATGTGAATGTAGTGAACCTGTTGTTGTACTTGAGAAACCAGGTGGAACGCACAGCCTCAGCTACTCTGGCCCACCTGCCTCTTCCTGTCACTAGCACTCTCCTGCAAGTTAGTACATCAAAGTCATTGTCATAATTCTGAATGGCAGATTGCATATTTACATGATGGCAACTCAACAAGCTGCTCAGTTAGGGCGAACTTTTCTGTCAAGTTATATGCCTTCAGGTAATCCTTTCCTCAAAGCTTCTCATTTTTCCTGTTCACTACCGCCTCTGCTGTCTTAATTTGTGTGGTGTTTGACTCCTTCAATTTCTCTACTTTTCTTCTTGATACACACCACACCCATTCTTACTCTGTTGCATATCTCTTATCTATTTATCTATAATCTATAATTTCTGATACCTTGTTCTCTCTGGAAACAACTGCCAAGGCCACAGCAGAAGAGCCTCCAACTCTCCCAATCCACACACTCACTCCTTCCTTGTTCAAGTCCTCCCCATCTATCAGCACCTCTTTCATGCATGTACTTATTTACCCATTCCTTCCATCTTACAACTGGCCTTCCTCCTCCTAGGACCCACAATTTCACTCACATACACTTTCTTTGCAAAGTATTCAATCTTTATCTCCAGATGACTGAACCACTTCAAAGTATTTATTTTCATCTATTCCATTACACCACACTTCACTCCATTTGCACAAGCTTCCATGCCACATCTTTTATGCATGCTGTAAAGTTTACTAAAGTCAACCACCTCTACTTCCCTCTTTTCAAAGATCATCACCTGAACAACACAGTGTCATCTGCAAACAAGCATGTCACCATTCCCTAGCCCATTCCATTTATTTTCAGTCTTTTACCTACATTCCCAACTTCAGCTTTCATTTCTCTCATACACTCATCCATAAAAAAAATATATAAAACAGCCATGGAAATATTATGTATCCTTGTCTCACCTTAATTCCAATCCACCCTGACACATGCACTTGCCTCCGTATAGAATGCCTTATTTTTTGCCAATAACTGCCCTCTAACACCATGTATTTTCGAAACATTAAAAAAAAAAATTCTTTATGAATCCTCTCATTAACTATGAATTAAGTTCATGAAATTTTACAAAAATGAATAATAAATTGTCTCCTTCATTATAAGGTTACTGTAATATTCTCTTTTATTTAAATAGGCCCTTCCAGCCATCAATGCATTGATGTCCTCAACTGTCCAGCCATTGTTTGAGTCCCTCACTGATGCCATTGAGGCCATCATCCTCACCATGCACAATGAAAATTTTTCAGGGTAAGATGCATCATATAGTCACTTTTATTTCTTCCAACACAACTGGAAAGGTTTTCTTTATTCTACAGGAATATTTATTGAACTCTGCGGTGTGAGCCATCCCAAACTCCCCTTAACAATATATTTCAGCTGCAGATCCACACACCATGCTGTTAACACAATTTTTAGTTTTATTTTTTTCTATTACTTAGTGTATTGTTCAATTTAAAGCTTCATTTATGGTCAAGACTTACTAATACTAGCGCTGGTTCTAAGAGCCTACCACTAAGTGTTTGGTGGTAGGCAAGTCCTTCCATGTCTTCTCAAGATCATCTCATTATCAGGCCACTTTTTTTTTGTTTTTAAGTTTGGTTTTCCTCATGTAGTCAAGGTGTTTCAAATTTTTGAGGTAGTAGATTAAGTAGAGGGTGAATGCAGTTACAATATATCTATCTATCTATATACCTTGCTTTTATCCCCATCAAAAGGGGTAGCCAAGACAAGACATTTAGGGTTTGGGAAGACTTTACTCTGCCCTCACTCCTCTGTGCCCTGAATTTCATAGGAGAAAATATAGTATATAGTCCAACAGATACCTAGTTATAGATCAACAGGTCTCTCTCTCTCTCTCTCTCTCTCTCTCTCTCTCTCTCTCTCTCTCTCTCTCTCTCTCTCTCTCTCTCTCTCTCTCTCTCTCTCTCTCTCTCTCTCTCTCTCTCTCTCTCTCTCTCTCTCTCTCTCTCTCTCGTTTTTTTATGTGTGTGGGGTGTGTGTGTGTTGTATATTATGCTGGTTTTTAAAATGAGAATAAAGTTTAATGTGTGTTTCAGGAATGACAAAAGTCGGGCAGACTCTCATTGTTCCCTGTATATGAAGGAGCTGCAAGGCTTTATCATAAGGGCCTCAGAGGACTACCTGGTTCCATACCTTTCTTCAGATATCATCAAACAAAAGTACATTTATTCACCTCGTCTGCTAAGAGTGAAAGTACTTTTAAGTGTACAAGTAAATATAGTTAAATAGTGAAAAGAAAAGTTTTTATTTTTTTTTAATAAAATTTGAAGCTCCGTAGGCACACTGATTAATTGGGGTGGTAGACAAGCCATGTAAATAAAAACTGTATAAAGTGTCATAAGACCCATTATTATATGGCAAACGTGAGGGGAAAGATTTTTATTTATATTAATTTTTTTTATTATTATTTATTATTATTATTATTATTGTTATTTCCTTCACACTAACCAATTTCTCACTGTGACTATGGTGAAACAGTATCCAAGGTGTCACACTTTCTTACCGTGAAAAACATGGATCACACCATGCTTACAGTAGTAGTGTTTAGATGTGTTTTCAGTTCAAACAAGTGCCTTGGTCCCTTGGATACAAAGCTGACGTTGGTAAAAAACAACTGAAGTGCTTTTTGCTGGTGTAATGTCTATGAAATTGTTGCTGACACCAAACAAGGGCAGTTTTATGTCTTACTTAAACAAACTTGAAGATCATTCTTGATGCAGCTGGAGGATGGCTTGGTTATCAAGATTAGATTGTCTTTGTGCTCAGAAACCAAGCTACCTGAGGCCTGCTTGACATTAAATGTTGTTTAACACCAGAAAAGCACATCTTATGTACCCAGTAGAAGAAAGAGAATTGGCCTAAGCAGGCTATGTAAATATTTTTCTTGAGTCACCTAACCTCTTAGGATGTAAACTTAATTATCTTCTTTAATTATTCACTAATACCAACATAAACGTGTGCATGAGTGAAACATGAGCTTTAGAATATGTAGTGTCTGTGGTATGGACAGATATAGGTGTTGAGACATGAAAATGTGTGAAGAATTTGTGAGATTGCATAAATGATCATGTTTACCCTTCATGCTTTGATTGTGGCATATGTTGCAGGACACATGACTTGGCTTGTCGCTGCTTGGATTTGTTTGTGCGCCATGCCAGCCTCCTGCGGCCAGTTGGGGAAAGTGGCAAGATGCGCTTAGCAGCAGACTTTGCCCAGGTGATTATTGTTTTGCATTTTATAGGTATAGAAAAATTTAAGTGTACAAATTTAAAATTTATTGATCAGGTTTACTGTGGCTGTGCTTTAGTTGTGCACACCAGTAATGACAGCAATTCCTTATTATTCACCAGCATATGTTCTCAAATAGCCTGTGGTGGGGCTGCAAGAATACTACCACTGTATTCTCTGCAGCTCATAAAAGGCGACCAAAAGAACAAAGTGAGGCATATGGGAAGTCCTTTCTCTGTATTTTTACATATGAAAAGACAGGGCACAGAGAGGAAAGGGAGAGTAAAGTCTTCCTGAACCCAAACTGTCTTGTCTTGGCTACCCACTTCTGGGAATATCTATCTATCTATCTATATACTAGGCTGTTATACCCCTAAAATGGTGGTGGTGTTGACTACGTAGTGGTCGTGGTGAAGAGAACTTTATCACATTAGGTACTATATCATGAAAAATTTTTTTTTTAAATTGATATATATTTATTTTAATTTAAAATTCATTTAGTATATATACATATATATATATATATATATATATATATATATATATATATATATATATATATATATATATATATATATATATATATATATATATATATATATATATATGCAAGGTCTGTCCAGAAAAAAATAAATAAATAGTACCCACTGATCTGGTGCAGTGTGCTCGTACTGGGATTGCAGTGTAACAGTGACCTTGGGTTTTAGTTAAACACTAACCACATCATGCCACATCAGTAAGTCATCGAGTTACATGTGTTTAGTGCATAGTGATTGTGTGATAAAATTTAGGAGAGATCTGAACAAAGTTGGCAGAGTTTTTAGATGTAGACCCAAGAAAATTGGGAATTAAGTTCCAGAAAGACCTTAGTGATCAAAACCTATGCAGAGAGGCTGTTAGAGACCATGCAGCCTGGCAAGCTACCATTACATAAAAAAGGTTTACACATGCAAAAATGTATGGCGCCTTTCAAAATAATTATGAAATAATGATGATGATAGTGTCCCTCATGATATCATGACACCACTGACATAAATTTTAAGTAATTCAAGCAGAAAGGTGTATGTATTAGATACTATTGGAATTAGTTTTAATGGGTGTTGGTTTACCTGTACTTCAGATGGAGTTGGCAATAAGTCCCCTGTGTAATCGGCCCTCTGAGCTTGGCCGCCCTTACCGTGTGGTGCGTGCTTTCCGTCCACTACTTTTCCTCACAGTGGAGCATATTGCTGACTCTCCCAGTGTGGGTGAGGTCATTCCATTCTCCACTGTCCTTCACTTCCTCTTTGCTCGGGCACCTCAAGAAATGCGTTCTCCTCATCAGGCAAGTTCATCATTTCACTTTATGCTAAAAAATATTGCTGAAGTAAGCTGCTGAAATAAGAACTGAAAGACATTCTCAAATGTATAATCATCTGTAAGTTGGTTGTATTTTTTAATTAGGTTCAGAAAACCTATTTTGTTTTTAACATATATTTTTCTATTGGAAAACTATATTTATGTTAGAATGTTTTTGTAGAAAAATCATAGTTATCCTTGTATCCTATATTTAGTCACTTCTAAGCCAAATAATGGTGTACCCACAGAGTGCAGGCTGGTCAGTAAGCAGATACAGTAAGTGGTTGGATGATCATCAAGATGAAAGGGAGCGACTACAGCTGGTACAAGGTACCCTAGAGGCTTATGTGGCTGGAGTACGTGCCAAAAATTTGACTCAGTTTGCCTCAGTTTACCCCGCCATGCTGGCTGTGCTAGAGAGAGGCCTTGCACTTCACACACCCACCTCTAAACAATAGCTCACCCAAGATAAACCACATTGGACTTACTTATGGACTTTCTTTAAAACCAATTTGTACGATAGAATTGATATTTTGTATAACGTTTCTGTTGATTTGTTTGTTTATCTATCTGTGCCTATCAATCTATTCATTTATCTGTCTGTCAGTCTGTCTTTTTTTTTATTACAAGAAAATATATTACAAAGTTGATTCACAGCCAAAAGCTTACGGTAAGGTGAGGGATGACTATTTTTGGCATGTGCAATCATGATATACAGAATTATAATGTAATATTATACTAAACTAAGTATTGTTCAGGGATCATCAGCTAGACATTCACCACACACTTAAAACTGGACTGTAGCAGCAGCTTGATGTATGTCAGTCTGTCTCACTAGTTGGTTCCACAGTCTAGAGTAGCGTGGCATGAAGGGAGGGAGGAAGGTCTCTGTCCGAGTGCATGGGTTATTTATGTACCATTTTCTTATCCTGTTGTACATCACTCCAAAAAAAAAAAAGTTCTCGTATAATTTTTCTAATTTACCTCTTCCTTCAATTATTAAAATTTTTGTCTCATCCTTATACAGATGTTACTCACCTTGCTCGACTCAGCCAGGTAGAATAACTTACCCAAGGTTCAGTGACTGTAGATGTGGGTGAGCTGTAGCACCAGGTAGCCATCACTCTGTCTCGTTCTTCTTCTTGGGAATTTAATGGGGCCGTGCAGGCTGTGGTGCCACAGCCTCTAGTGCCCCAAAAGTGCAGGTTGCAGATGAGTAAGTGGATCAGATCCTGTTAAGTTGACTTGTCCTTTGGAGGAAGGTCCTAGTGTGTTTGAGTACTTTAAAAGCCAGGCCAGACTCTTCTGTATGCTCAGCAGCATGAAAGGCACAAAACAGATTCATCAGGGCCACAGAAACACTCCTGTAGGTTTTAGTCTATATTAAGGCCCTACTATACATACAGTAGTTACAAGCTGTAAGCTTTCCCAACCTCTTCATAATCCTGCTGTCGTAGGAGATTACCAACTCAGGCGTGGTTCCCACTAGTCCGTTTTTATGCCCTGTGTCTCCTGCTTTGCTCTCTCTCTCTCTCTCTCTCTCTCTCTCTCTCTCTCTCTCTCTCTCTCTCTCTCTCTCTCTCTCTCTCTCTCTCTCTCTCTCTCTCTCTCTCTCTCTCTCTCGACTGACTAGTGGGGTAGCGTGAGAGAGATATAATAAATATGAAGTACATACTGTTATGCATGTCTATGTGCCCTGTGGTTTGGGTTTGGGCGCCAGCATTTGGCGGGATAGTTCGCGGGCTTTCTAGGCGGGAACGAAGTAGGGTAGCGTGACAGCGTCCCCAGCGAGTGGTAGGCTTAGCGTCGCCTGGGGCAGTCGGAGCGGGGAGGAGGCACTGGAAGGGCACGACGCAGGTGTCGCTGGGAAGTCTCCCGCCTCCTCCGCCAAAACTCCTCCTTCTCCACCTTGCTATTGGGAAAGCCTGTATTTGTGTGGCTACTAGAGCCTGGGACATCCCACCGTGTATTGAGGACTGTATAGTGGTGTTGTGCTCAGTGGTGGATGTGAAAGGTCTCCCTCTCTCAAGTTTCGCCCCTCGCCGTGTGTATAACCAAAGGAAATAAACCAGGAAATGTGTTCTGTGTTTTCCCTCGCCCACTATATAGTGTTGTCTGACCAGTGTTGGTAGTGTACCAGTTCGCCCGCATTCACACACCGGATCCAGCTCGCAAAAGTGTTGTGTGTAGTGTCTCTCCTCGATCTGCCACTGCTGTGGTGCTGTAACTTGACGCAGGGTGAAGGTTGGCAGACGGGGTAACGTAACGTAACGTATACATAGCGTACTCAACACACATGTCAAGGTTTCAGGAGGTGCTCGTCAATATTTACCTCGCAAAGAATCTTGGAAGCTACATTAGGTTAGTTATGTTATGTTATGGTTAGGTTAAGGAGAGAGAATAAACATAATATACTTTTTTCGGATAACTGGTAAGGAAAAAACGATTCCCTGATTAGTCAAATTTATTAGCACTGCAGATAATCTCACTACTTATCTATATATGAGACCTCACACCCAGGTTTTCATTCACAACAAAAAACCATGTAAACAAAAAATAAACATAAGTAACCAATATCACTTACGTATAACATAAACAGAACGAAAACAGATAACTATTACAGTAGCTTATCGTTTATTGACAATGTTGAAAAGACATCGGATAAATCAAGGTATGTCCTATGAACAAATATAATAAAGGTCGAATACATGTTATTTTCAAAGCGCTCAATCTTAGCCATTTATCTCCATTCAATTTTAGCGTTTTTCCTGAATATACCAGTCGTGTTGATTTGTACTTTCCGTAATAAATAGGATTAAAATATTTATTTAACATTTAATTTAAAGTATAGCACCTATTTCTAACATTTTTCCACGTAAACGTAGCGCTCTAATTATTTTAAAGTCGCTTATAGTTAGCGCCGCTCAGGTTGTTCGTGGTCGTGGTTGTGGCTACGCGTGTCCCTAGTTCTGTTTCCCTGTGTTAGTGCTCCACCGATCCAGTACCGGCTTTAATAGTTGGCTGGCCGCTGTGAACTTTTTCTGCATATATCTCCTCTTGTAGTTACGCATTTTTCGAAACGTAGGTATAGTTCCATCGATTTTCCAGGTTGCAGTTTTGTTAGATTATCAGGTTTATTATTTTGCGGGGTTTGATGGTTTGGAAAGTGATGCAACACCCTGTGTGCCACCAATTAGCTCTCAATTACTCACAATTCATTTATGGAATAGGCAATTCAATTAAGTCTATTACTCCATGTCAGAATTTTCGCTGGTGTTAAAATTGTAATAAACTGAAAACTAATATTGGTAAAGATTCGTAAGACGACCCATTTGACAAAGTCGCTTGACTGACAAATAGGATGACCTAGATAGGCCCTGGTGGCTTTTTGTCATCCTAACATGTTATGTTATGTTATTTGATATCTCCTTACCTTTATAATGCACTACAAATTCAACCTCAGATACTTGTTCAGATCACCTCAAACAGTTATGCCGCTGAATTACAGAAAAAAATACGATTTTTTTTTAGGTTACGTTAGGTTTGGTTAGATTTTGCTAAGTTTAGTTAGGTTTGGTTAGGTTTAGTTAGGTTGTTATGTTATGTTATGATAATTTAGAAACTATCAAATATTTTCTATGACTAAAAGAAGGGTGTTGTTAACAACTGGAATGAATTGCCAGAGTGGGTGGTGAGTGTTGAATCGGTGGAAAAGTTGAGTCTAGACTAGAAAAATTTTGGAAAAACATGTGACTATATACTACATATATACTAATGAAATAACAAGTTGCTCTCCTTTCCCATCTTTGTCAATTGTATAAACTTGCTTTTCTGTGTTTCTACCCAAGACGCACCCTACGTGGGATGGGCCCCAGCGACTGGCGCCCTTTTATCTACGGAGGCGTGTCTGCCTGTATTGCTGAGTTTGGTGAGTAAACATTAGTATGCACATCCAAAAGTATTAGCATGCACATCCAAGAATATGAGTAGTAGGCCACAGGCTTGTATAGTAGACCAATCCCAATTGTATTATTTCAAAACTTTTGGCATCAGGACTATGCATGAGGAAGTCAGTGTGTGGATTTTTCGTTAGTAGAATGATTAAGTCCTTAGGCTAAAAAGTTCATTAGCGTAACTTAAATAGGAGGACTTTTTGTGGAGTGGTTTTCAGAATAGTAAATTTGGTTTGGATGAGTCTCAGAGCTGGATTGTTCTCTCATACACCATTTTTTTTATGGATGGGTGTATGAGAGGAATTAAAGCCAAAGTGAAAATGTAGATGCAAGACTGAAGCTGAATGTCCTCTTCCTCCTTGCATATGATATGATCCAAGGGTCACACCAGATGCATGAGAACTGCCATGCATTCACTTCTATCACACACAATCCTTCTTCCTTGATCTACAGACATTCCTCTTTCATTGAACACTCTTTTCACACCATCCATCCATCCCGTATGTGGCCTTCCTCTCCACCTTGCACGCTCACCTCGGATCCTACTAATCTCTTCACCTACCAGTCCTCCTTCATTCTCACCATGTGTCCAAACCACCTCAATACTATTCTGCTCAACCAGCCAACTCTCTCTTAACACCAATTCTCCTTCACACCTCATTTCTCACTCTGTTCGTATGCGTTTGTCCACACATACTCCTCAGATACCTGATCTCAATTAATAATAACCACATATATTTGATAATGGGTTCAATATGTAATAATACTTGCTAGTATGATAAACTATTAAATCCTCAAACATTTCCCCAATATTATCTAGCTAATTAAGGATTTGTCTTACCACCTGTAATGTCTTATGATGAGAGAAATATAGTTTGTTCCACATTATGCAGGTATATTTTTCTCACATTTTGCACATACTTTTTATAGTCTCGTTACTTGTAGTGATTTAACAACAGATGTTGAAATACTGGATCATTGATTTATTCATGAATTTCAGGAACATTTCCGATTGACACAACCAAGACCCGGCTTCAAATCCAAGGTGGCCGTTGTGATGCAGGGCAGGTTATCACGCGCAGGTACAATGGTATGCTGCATGCGATGCTCAAGATTTCACATGAGGAAGGAATTCGTGCTCTCTACTTTGGGTAAGTAGCATGTACATCTTACATGTACTCCTGTTGCCTCTGGTATTAATCTCATGAAATTTTTTGGTATAGGACCTCAACAAGTAATGTCAATTGCTTGGTTTCAATTGCACGAAGGTAGAGATTGAGAAATTGATGAGTGAAAATGGGAGTAAAGGAAGAGGTAAGTGTATATAAAAAAAAAATAGTTAGAAGTTATTTCAGTTGATGAATATCAATGATTCAAATTTCATTGAATGGCTTAAGGAAAAAAAGTTATTTAAAACAATGAAATAGACAACCCAAGAATGTAAATGATGACAGGGTAAAAGAAATTGAAAAATTGAAGTGAAAATGAGGCCTTAAAAAAGATCCAAGGATTTGCAAAGAGTTATCATATGCATAGTAGACTTGTTGATGTGACATATGGCCCAAATTTGATTTCACATGAATATTTTTTAAATAATAATGATAGAATTTCCCCCTAAGTTAATAAGACATGAGAACATGACAAGCTTTGATGTTGTATCTTTCCTCAATACATAATGTAAAAAACAAGAGAAATGCAGAGAGTGTGAGGATGTTGTTTTTGCTCTACCTAAGGTGGATAATGTTTACTACAGAATTAAGCCAGCTGTGCTACGTCAAGCTACCTATGGTACCATTAAGTTTGGTATCTACTACTCTTTGAAGCAGATGTTGGTGCATAATCCAGGCGAAGAACATCTAGGCATCAATATATTCTGTGCTGTCACAGCAGGTAAGTTGATGTAGCTAATATGTCTCTCATTTGTATGTTGTGGCAGTAATTTCATAAAAAAAACCCTTTTGTTCTGGTAACTAATTATCTATCTATATACCAGGGTTTTATGCCCCTAAAGGGGGTAGCCAAGACAAGGCATACATACACATACCCTTGCACATTTACACATACACCCCTTTCATTTATCCCCTAGTCCCTCATAGGAGAAGGGAAGTAGGTATACCCCGCCCAATCACTGCGCAAATGGGGCTGATGACTTAAACCATTCTTAAGACAGTTAACAAACTAGTTGACTTCATCAGAAAAATTATCTGAAAAACTTATCCTTACACTGATTTCCTCCCTTTTAGCCTCTTGCATGCTACATCCAAGCACGTTCATTGACCCAATCTTTTGGGTTTGGGGAGAATTCAATCTCCCATTCCCCTCTACACCTTGTCTCTTAGTTGGGAAAAAAGATACAAAGGAGGGACACCCCAACCTCCTCTCTATTAGTTGCCATTTACTACACACAGGGAATATGGTGGTAGTATTCTTCCAGCTTGGCTGCTGATTTACCTAATCTATGATGACATTATCTTACTTCAAAATTCCTATACTAAGGTATGGAACATTCCCTCTGTGAGTACAGTATTAATGATGTCATATTGGGTCCCACAGGAGTGGTGTCCAGTGCAATGGCCAACCCTACTGATGTCTTGAAGGTACGGCTGCAGAGTGGGCGGAAAGACCTCAAAGAAAAGAGCCTCTTGCAGGCCTTCCTTAGTATATATAGAAAGGAGGGTGTCCAGGGCCTCTGGAGGGTGAGTTTTGCTTTTGTAATTTTGTGCTGATATGAGACACTGGTAGCCACAAAATGCAATACTTAACTTAATGTTCTATAATACAGGGAGTGTTCCCAACTGCCCAGAGAGCAGGTGTCATCGTAGGGGTGGAGCTGCCCATCTATGATATGTGCAAGCATTACTTTATCAAGATGAACGTTCTGCCTGACAATGCCACCAACCACTTTCTGTAGGTGACATTGAGTATTGTTTCAGTGTTCTATCTTAATTGGGAAACTATTTTTGCAGCTTTATAGGGATATAGGCACTTTAGTTTAACAAATTGATGTAGACCTTTTTCTGAAATATTAGTTTAACAAAACAATGTAGATCTTCTGAAATATTTAGCAGTGAAGAACTTGATTGCTACAGTTTATGGAAGAAGCCCTAAATTATAGTAAAAATGTAGAAACTCATAATTGATAGGAGAAATTTTTCTCCAGTTTCCTGGCAGCACAAGTTTATTAATACAGTACAATAAGATATTCATTAGCAATATTCCTTACAGGTACTGGTTCCGTAAATTTTTGCGTTACCTCACATTTGTACCTATCTTGATTTTTACAGTTTGTAATGATCACTAACTACAGACTGCATGTAAAATCAGTGGCAGATCAAGGATGGAGGGTATCTGCATATAAATGCTCAATAATAACATGATACTAAAATCATAATTATAATAACAATGATAAGAAGAAAAATACTACCACCGCATTCCCTGCGAGTCATAAAAGGTGATCAAAAGGGATGGAGCGAGGGGTATGGGAAGTCCTTCCTCTGCATTCTCTCCAATTAAAAGATAGGGCATGGAGAGGGAGTGGAAAGCAATGTCTACCCAAACCCTAAATGCCTTGTCTTAGCTACCCTCCTTTATCAGCTGGGTATACAGATATAAATTGATATAGTATTACCTGAAAGTGGGGTAGCCGAGACAAGGCTGGAGAGCATCTTCATTGATGGATACCGGAACTGAAACTCATGCAACCTTACATACATACACATGCACTCCTCTCACTTAGCTCCTAGACCTGTATAGGTCAATCACATCTCTTGTTATGACAGGGCCTGTACGTTTACCACTGTCACTTTATATGTAACACGTCCCTCTCCCTCCCATGATCTATTCCAGAGGTCACACAAATATGTGGGAACCTTCAGGGATCATCAAGGCTGTCATTAATCATGCATTCACCACTGCTCTTCATTTACTTCCATCATGCGCAATCATCCTTTCTTGCTCTACAGACATTCCTCTTTCATTCAATGCTCTTTTCACACCATTCATCCATCCCATTCTTGGCTTTTCTATCAACCTCACACCTCTCACATCGGATCCAACTATTCTCTTCACCAAGTGGTCCTCCTCCATTTTCTCCATGTGTCCAAACCACCTCAACACACTCTGTTCTGCTCAACCAATCAACTCTTGTAACACCTGTTCTCCTTTGCACCTCCTCATTTCTTACTCGGTCCATACGCATTACTCCACACATACTCCTCACACACATCATCTCCATTACATTTAATCTCCTCTTCTCTTCCATAATAATAATAATATTAATGATAATAATAATAATTTATCTACAGTAAAACCTTTATAACTCGGCATGATAGGGGCTCTGGCCTTGCCGAGTTATGCTAATGCCCTCCTGATATGGGTAAAAATTAAAAATTTTATAAATGCAGTTCTGTAAAAGCATAAAAACGCTCACCATTGAACGGGTAGCAGCAGGCATGTAATCCAAGCAGAGGGGAGCCTTGTTGTAGCATGTAAAAGATGTTATGGGAACTCAGTCGCATTTTAACACTATGGTATCACTTACTGTGTTCTCCGAGTGTAGACAAAGAGATGCAGTTATAACTCAGCAATATGCCGAGATACATTATTTTTTGCTGACTTTCTGTGTACATGTTCAAACAAGAGGTTGTGAAGGCTCAATGACTCAATGCCCTATCCACTCCTATGCTGGTGACACCATCTTGCATTTTTCAACGTTGTACAACAGACGCCCAACCCAACAAGAATTAAGTGATTCAAGGCGAGATGCTATAGGACGCCTAACTTCTGATCTTTCACTTGTTTCTGATTGGGGCAGAGCAAACCTGGTTCTGTTCAATGTCTCAAAAACTCAATTTTTACAACTATCTTCTCAACATAACCTTCCAGATAACTATCCCCTCTTCTTCAATGACACTTAATTGCCCCTTTCTTCCACATTAAACACACTCAGTCTATCCTTTACTAAAAATCTAAACTGGCAATTTCATATCTCTACTCTTGCTAAATCAGCTTCCAAGAAGTTAGGTGTCCTATGGTGTCTGTCTCCATTTTTCTCTCCCTCCCAGCTGCTTGCTCTGTACAGGAGCCTTATCCGTCCATGTATGGAGTATGGTTCTCATGTCTGGGGGAGCTCAACTCACACAGCTCCACTAAACTGGGTGGAGTCTAAAGCTATTCATCTCATCAACTCTTCTCCTCTAACTGACTGTCTTGATTCTTTAAGTCACCGCCGCAATGTTGCATCTTTATCTATCTTCTACCGCTATTTTCATGGTGACTGCTCTTCTGAACTTACTAACTGCATGCCTCCACCCCTCCTGCGGCCTCGCTGCACAAGGCTTTCTACGTCTCATCCCTATTCTGTCCATCTTTCTAATGCAAAAGTTAACCAGTATCTTCACTCTTTCATCCCTTACACTGGTAAACTCTGGAACTCTCTTCCTTTGTCTGTTTTTCACCTGCCTATGACTTAAACTCTTTCAAAAGAGGAGTGTCAAGACACCTCTAATGTTAAAATGGACCTCCAACCCTTACTTCTATTTCTCCTACTGTCAACTTTGCAGGGTCTGGCGACAAGCAGGATATTTTTTTTAATGTATTTATGTTTTCCCTTGGCCAGTATCCTTTTAATGTAAAAAAAATAAGAAGTTATAACTTGGCAATATGCCGTGATACATAATTTTTTGCTGACTGTCTTTGCCTTGCCGAGTTATAAGGGTTTCACTGTATTTGTATACCTAGCTTATATTCCCTTTAAACGGGGTAGTCAAGATAAGGCATTAAGGGTTCAGGGACACATTACTCTCCCCTCCCCATCCCTGCCTTGTCTTCGTAGGAGAGAATACAGAAGAGGGGCCTCCTAGACACGTCATTCCGTCACTTTTGGTTGCCTTTTACGATCTGCAAGGAATATGTTGGTTGTTTTCTTGCAATCGCCACCACAGGGCTAAGAATTGAATGTTAGTGTTGAATCCTGACTGAAACATCAAAACTAACTTTTTAAATGTGGGGGGACAAATCTTCTTACTTAAGGTAAAATATATAAACTGTGGATGAAAAGTATTGAAAGCTGCCCCCCACCCATCCATGATTTTTCACTGTGTTAAGTATTAACATGCTTATTTTTTGAGAGTGGAGTACTGAATGAATGTTGCAACAAAGCTGTATTAAGATATCTTCATTAGTTTGGGTCCTTAAGGATTTAGGAGTGTATTAATATTAGTCTTGTAGGCTTGGTGCAGAGTTAACAGCAGGTAGAGCTAGTTTTGACCTGTGTGTGTCGACCTACTTTTCCTGGTGGCGCATCACTAGCGCCACCACATAGTTTCACGTGTGTCTATTCCAGATGTTTCGCAAACGCATGTTCGGGATGAATTTAGGGTCCTTCGGGCCCTGGCAACGGAACCCAAATCCCGGTCCCAGACCACTTACCCGGCACGGGTCCCCAGTCCTTGAGGGACTGTGGGGCCCAGAGCTGAGGAACCGCCATGATTCTCGGGAGTGACTTGTCCCATGTAACGTTGAGAACCTGACCTGTACTGTACCATCCTCATCATTAGTGCCTCACTTCCAACATCATTCTTGTCATCATTTTATCATGTCTCTGTAACATCCTAATGCCCAGTCTATCCTGAAAAGCCATCAGTCTCTGCACAGTCTTGTTCTAAAATGGAATTGAGACTGAAGGGGAGTGCCAAACTAGTCTTATATAGACTTCATGTTCTCCTTATCATCAAAAGTGTTTTAGATCTTTATAAATGAATTTTATAGACCAGAAGAAGGATGATAACTTCTAAGTTTGATAGTGTAGGTCATATCTGACTTTTCCAAGTTGACTGACACGAGCACGCGTGTGCACACACACATACACACACATTTATTTATTTATTTATTATATGAGAAGGAAATCTTGTTGAGAATTTCAAAAGCAGATTAATGTTCCTTGTCACATTGAAATATAGCTATTATATTAAAGTACATCCATGTAATTTAAAATTTTTTTTATACCATAGCATTTTAATTTTCATAAGAATAACCATTACAAGTATGGAAACAGTTCTTAAGGATGCTACTGCTGCTATACTACTACTACTACTACTTCTACTTCTACTTCTACTTCTACTTCTACTACTACTACTACTACTACTACTACTACTACTACTACTACTACAGCACTACTACTATTTCTACTACAGTATTACTACTACTTAGTTAATTGGTTTTGAAAAGAAAAATAAAATAAAAAATCAAGAAACATCTCACTGGCTGATGTAGTAATTGATTTTGTTTAATTTGCAAGTACAATTTTCAGTTATGTTTCATCGTCATATATTTTGCTTCTTTAATTGCATGAGCTTAGTTATTGTGGCATACATTATGTATATTCTTGCTGTACTTCAATGTTGATAAACTGTAATGATATTGATGAGTCAAATAACAATGGATTGCTTAAAATATTGACTGCATGCCTAAAGCTTTGAGGTTCAAGCAGTTTTGTTTCATTTAGAATAAAGCAGACAGTGAGAAGTTATTCTTAGATCAAAATTATAAAATTGAAATAGAAAAGTTGGAAAGCTTGTGTTTGAAAGGAGACAAAAAAGTGGTGTGGGAAGGAAAAGGTTGTTTTAAGTATTATATCAGATGTCACTGAGACTTACATATAGTTGTAGATGGGACTGAATTGGTTTATTTTCTTTATCTAACAGGTCAAGTTTCATCTCAAGCCTTGGGGGAGCTGTGGCCTCCACGCCTCTGGATGTTGTTAGGGTAAGTACTTGAGTACAGTGCTCCCTCCAATTTTGTGTGAAATTGGTCGACATTGCAGGCTGCAAAATGCATATTCGCAAAATTGGGTTAATTAATCTTATGGTGATTTTAGTCATATTTTTGCCCTTGTTTGTACACAAATACATGTTATTATACATCCTACAATAAAGAAAAATACAGAAAAAACATAAACATTATCATTATTCATAAGAAAATCAATTTCAATGACCATTTTACTGTACCTGTACTTGCGGAGATGGAAATTGGTCTCGGTCGCAAAATTGGAAACCGCAAAATTGGAGAGAGCACTGTACATCAGAGCTACCAATTATATGTTTATTTTGGTATTAGCAAGTTTTGCTATATCATTTTTGGAGCTATTATCTTTGTAATTGTTTTGGTATATTTTCTTTATCCAGACAAGATTGATGAACCAGACGAAGTTGAAGCCATCACCTGCTCCTGTTAATGGGACAACCGTATGCACATCCAGAGCGTA
>JAPQNM010000049.1:10515646-10533146 GCA_029783475.1 Metacarcinus magister
GCACTACAACTGCATGTGTGTACACAAACACACAACTCATCACCATAGAAACATAGAATATTTGGAGACATTCATGATGTTAAGAAATATAAGGATGGCTTTTTACTTCCTAGATAAAGATATGATGAGAAAAATTATAACTACAATGATTAGACCACAACTGGAATATGCAGAAGTAATATGGTCCCAGCACAAGATAAGCATTTGTTAAAATTTGAAAAAATACAGAGAATTGCAACTAAGATGGTGCCAGAATTGGAAGATAAATGAGTATGGAATAATTACTTTTAATGTTTAATGAATAAGAAGACAATAAGGGAAGTAATAGTGTCAAGCATGGGTAAGGAAGCGGATGGAAAACAAATGAGTGTACCAGCAGTAAATATGAAAGTGTGAGGTAGTTTAAGAAGAGAAAATGAAAGAATTGAAGGAGTTTCAGTATTAGGGAACACTTACTAAGTATTAGCAAATACTTAATACACAATTTATTCTTTTCATCATCCCCTCAGACAAAATATATATTCTTTAATAAAAAAAAACCTTTTCATATCAATATACTACTAACCAAGTTAATATAAACACGAGGGTGTCCCAGGGCTCCAGGACCTCCATCACAAGCCACTATACGACCTTCTACCGCTTTTGGAGGAACTTCTTTGACGAGATTCATTGCCCAACGAGTGTTGGTCTGCCTTGGTGTTGTCAAAAACCTTGCATTACGGTAGTCATCTTGATCAAACTCCTGCAACAAAAGAAAAGAAACTGTCATAATATAAATTTTCAGAACAATAGGAATGTCTAATATTTCTTCTACCATTGGGGTTCGATACAATATTTCAAGGATAAAACAATTTTTTCTGGTAGGTTTTCATGTTTATTTTTCATTGATCTGATTATTTTTTTTCCTAACTAGTGACTTGTTAAGAAAACGTGAAGGGTGAAATGCCTAACTTTTAGGTAATACAATATATAAAGCTTATACAACCGAACAGTAGTAATGCAGATTTACCCTACGATTAATAAGTAATTTATTTCTTCATTTGCACTAGAAAAAATAATGGTAAAATTTTACATTTTCACCATAATGGCGTCTGTTTACGTCTGCGTCTGCACCTCGTCCAACTCCCTACTTTTGGTCGTAGAGAACATTTGATAACTTCTAAATAAACCTAACCTAACTTAATCTAAATTAACCAAACCTTAACCTACATTGACAAATAACAGAACCATGTTGAAACCAAACTAAACTTTTCGAAGAGAAGGTCTTACAGAAAACATTGAATATCTCACAAACTAAGATTTTGCAACGGAAATGTAATTAAGAAAACCTTCTCAAAATGCATCAGGTAATGCGAAAATATAACCCTGAATTCTCTAGAGCATTCTGGTGAAGATACTCACAGAAGATTCTTCGGAAGAGGCCCTAAAGGGCCTGTGGCTCCGGTATGGCAGCCTGAATACTAATGTTAAGTTGGCTTCGTTGGCTGCGTGTGGTGTTATTCATTTTTGCTTTATAATTAAATTTCTGATCTTGGTCTTTCTAGAAATTATCTAGCCTAGACTCAAAAGCCATTACCGAGTTTGCGCTCACTACAGACGTAAAATTATACTAAAAAAATATACAGGTACACACTATATGATGCCACAAATCCACTAGGTATGGTAAGATTGCCCGCTGAAGATACGGCAATAAAAGAAATAAATATCAAAATTACTTTGAGCCTCTTTATATATATTGAATATCCTGATATTCCCACTGTCCCACAACACCGCCACTAACGGCCAACATTCTTTAAAAGTATTAGTAAATAGGGCTAATCCGTCTACTGTAGGGAAGCTTGTATAATGTATCTGGTAGTCATCACAAAGGGTTCCTATCCTTGGTTCTACCTGTCCAGTGTGTGTGGGGCTCGCGTCACAGGCAGCAGCTGAGCTATGCAAGGCTGCACAGGGAACACAAGCCCTCCGGCTGGCTGCTAAGCACTGCAAGGCGAGAGACGACCGGACTACTTTCGCCATCTTCCCAGCTGACTGTGGTCTGTAGCTGACGGGCGACGGCTGACGAATGACGACTTTTTTTGACTGCCTCACTAATAAACTTTTACTACAGGGCCAAATGTACAAGAAAATAAATACGATAAAAAAAACATAACATAGCTTTGAAATATATATTGTTCGTGATTTAGATCTAACAAATATTTTGTTGTATGTAAATATCTTTGATTTGCTTTACATGATCGCCAATACTGACGAGACACTTGTTTATGTTAATATTTCAAAGGTAGTGTGTATTCATTGCATTTAGGTACCTCAGTGGGAAGTGTTGGTATAGTCTATATTCCTCATTAGCTGCGTTCTCCGTAAGCAGTTATAATAATTATGATAAAAAAAAAAAAAACTAGTTTTAATTAGTCATAGTAAAACATTAGTCAACATAAAGAAATAAATACGTGTTTTGAATGTAATGAAAACCATTACTGTCCTTATTATATATCTGATATAGAAGTGGACATAGGTGGTCATGGATGGCCTGGCTTAGTCTCCCATGTCATGACACAGTATAGTTCTCTGTATCAAGAGGAAAACAATGCGAGGGTGCTGCCACCTGTATTAGGAATTTATAACAAAGTAGTTCGTCATTATCAATATGATATTACCATCTCTAATCATTAAGGTGCTATATGTAGAGTAATATTTGGTCAACTAATGTCTCGGCAAGAATCATCCCAAAATCTTGAAACTTAGAAGCAAGTAGTAAAATACAAATTTTCATTGTTTAAAGTTGAGCCTTATGTATTCCTCCGCCATGACACTTGTTGAGTGTGTTCTGTGTCGTTCAACATTAGTGAGAGGGATTATCATGGCTGCTATATCGTGTGGGGTCCACGGGGCCATGAATGTATGAGTGAACACTACCATGGCTCGGTATGGGAGCGACGCCGCCCTAGAGGCCAGCCACTTCCTCCATACCCTTAGCCTGCATTCATCCGAGGCCGCCCACCCCTACCCTGGCCTGGGTGTTGAGGGTTCATCCGCGGGCCTGGCCAACTCGCGGGAGGCCCTAACAAACCACCAGGACGGGGCAGGTTACGGCCGCATATTACCGCGTGTCACTGTGCCTGTTGGGCCAGGCGCAGGCGCGGCCGATAGCGCAGACGCAGCTAACTCGGTGCCGCCCGCGCCCAGAGTCGGCGCCATCGAGAGCCTTATCACACCCGGGTCGGACGTCACGCCATACGCATTACCACAGGTGTATGAGGTGCTGGACTCTCGTCGAGTGATCGCTGCGTCCAAGTTCGCCACACCTAAGCAGCCTGATGCTGTGGTGGTCAGCAACACTGTTGCCACACAGGCTGTGAACGGGGGCGTGCCCACCACTGGCTTAGTGACAGGAGCCACTTCTGCCCCTGCCACTGTCGGCTACGCCCACATCAAATCCACCACACCAGTTAGCAACAAGTGTAGTAGCCACCTCATTAACGGAGGAAGCAGTGGCGTGCCGCGACCTGTGAATGGCCAGACTCTGTACTCAGGCCATGTCAGATATGAGCCACCGCCGGTGTACAGTCGCACCACCCTCGGTAGTTCTGCCCATTCCAGCCCCCGCTCCAGTCTCAGCGGTGGAAGTCATGATTCTCTCAACTCCGGCCAGAACTCAAGAAGCATTCCACAGTGTATGACTCATCATTCCAGTGACTATGTTGTGAAGCCCAACTTTGTGGGGCAGCTGCATACTTACGAAAACATTAGTTCTTATCAACAGTACGGGCCAACAGGTAGTCTGGCAGCCACAGTCATTGAGAACAAATACGCCAGCCCTAGGTCCAGTATCAGTTCTCAAGATTCCAAACATTCCAGTCCAAGGAGCAGTTTTGTACATTCCCTTCAAGGTTCTAGTCTAGACCGGACAAGTTTAGCCAGTCAAACTATCTTGGAAGAAGGCTGTTCTCCTCGCCCCACTCTTGGAAACAGGCACTTGCCGCCTCGCATTGAACAAGATTTGGAGGGGAAGCAGTTTGTGATCCCTAGAAACAATGCTTATGTTCAGGAAAATGCTCGACATAGTTCGCAGTGGAGTGTGACAGGTGACTCTGTGAGGCACAGAGGGATATACTACGACACCCTTCCACCACCCCCTGCACCGCCCCATTCCTTAGCACTTACTCGCCCCACCAACACCCCAGTAGCATCCCCCAGTCCCACTGCCCTTCCTCCACCACCACCCTACCCAGGAAAGCCCCAAAACCTTGCCTCAGAGACGATCGAGTCCTCTCATATGACCTCAGTTGCCTTCCCCCTGGTGACCTCTAACCATAATTATGCTAACATTGAAGTGCTGAAGAGTGTTTCAGGGGCAGACCCTCCCCCTCCTCCCCCTTACCCGTCCTCTGTGGTTCGGCAGTTCCAGAATTTGAACCTAGGGAACACTCATTCCCCCCTTGGGTCCCATTCTCCTGTATCGTCCACTCCATCAACTCCCTCTACTCCTTCCACCCCTCAAAGTCTTCTGAGGGCTGGAGGTGTGGTGCCCCCTCCACCTCCTCCCTACTCCTCATCACTGGTTCGTGCAACTCAGCAGCAGCAACAACAGTTTGTGGTGCCCCCGCCTCCCCCTCCCTACCCATCCTCTGTGGTACGAGCTGTGACATCAGTGCCATCATATGTGCCCACCACCACTCACATAGTAAGTGGGCAAGTGGTACAAGTGCCCCCACCGCCCCCTCCATACCCATCTTCGGCTGTGCGCAACAACATTAACATTAGTAATAGTGTCCAGAACAACAACAACAACAACATGAGTCAAGCCAACACTCCGAGTGACCGCTTGGCCCAGTGGCAGCACAAACTGGGGGTGGGAGGCCATCCCATTCCTCCCAACACCACTACTGCCATTGCCACAACTACTGCCATCACTAGTGGCCATGCACAGGTGCCTCCTGTCCCTTCTTCCTCCACCAAGCCACTTAGTGGCAAGAATCTCTTGCCCTACAATGTCACAGCCAAGTCTATGGTGAGTAATAATATCTAATCACGGTTTTCAATAGGAAAAAAAATATTTTATGCAAAATTGTTAAAGCAATTAGCCTTTTTCCAGCATGTCATTTGTAAGAATTAAGGGGGTAACTTGGATTCAAAGACTTTTGTTATTGCACATAACTTTTTATGAGTAATGGTGGTTTGATAAGCATGGTAAAAATTTCTACCTTGCAAAATTCAGTGTTATCTTGGAACTTTATTTGGTGTTAATTTACATCTTCACCAGAATGCTCTTGAGAATTCATGGTTGTATTTTTGCATTACCTGTTGCATTTTGAGAAGGTTTTCTTGATTCAATTTTTATCGCAAATTCTTAGTTTGTGAGATATTCAATGTTTTCTGTGAGACCTTCTTTTCGAAAAGTAAAGTTTTGTTTGGTTTGAACAAGGTTCTGTTATTTGTCAATGTAGGTTAAGGTTTGGTTAAATTAGGTTATGTTATGTTAGGTTAATTCAGTCTTGCCCTTAGCATTAGCACTGTATTTCAATTATGTCTGTTTTAAATTGCCTATATATAGTGAGTAGTTTTGGAGGAATGAAGGTGTTTAGCTGTAGAGCAATGGGAATGAATGTTAAGATTAGCGGTGAAGGAGCTGTGCCAACTCCACTATATGGGGCATAAGCAGAGAAAAATATATTAAATGTGATGGAGATGAGGTGTCTGAGGAGTATGTGTGGAGTAACGCATATGGACCGAGTGAGAAGTGAGTAGGTGCAAAGGAGAACTGGTGAGAATTGGCTGGTTGAGCAGAGCAGAGTGTGTCGAGGTGGTTTGGACATGTGGAGAGAATGGAGGATGACTAGATGGTGAAGAGAATGATAAGATCTGAAGTGAAATGTGTGAGGTTGAAGGGAAGGCCATGAATGGGATGGATGGACAATATGAAAAGAGCGTTGAATGGAAGAGAAATGTTTGTGGATCAAGGAAGTATGATTGTGCATGATTGGAGTGAACGGAAAGCAGTAGAGTAATGTTGCAGCTTTGACAACCCACAGAAGAGGTTTCTGTGCATCTGGTGTGACCCATGCATCAGATGAGGTGCGGGGAAGGAGAGGGGCTTGACTTACATATGAAGTGTCAACGCTAAACACACAGGTCCTGTTGTGGATAGGATCTTGGCCTCATTTATGTGACTGACCTAATGCAGTGTGTTGGGCAGGTGCCATTCTCTTCTCCTCTAGGGGCTAAGTGGGAGTGTATGTATATGTATGCATGGGTATGTGCATGTGTGCCTTGTCTTGGTTACCTCCCTGTTGGGGGATAACAGCCTGATGTATAGATGGATAGTTTTGGTTTCCATTTCTGCTCCCCATTCTTCAGTACCATTGGTTCACCTCTTTTTATTTGATGTTGAGTCAAATTTTTGAGATCCTTGCATCCTATGTTGACTTCCTTCAGTTATTTTTGTTGTTGTTTTATCCATGCTATGGACGAACTGTTGGAACTGTTCTTCAATCTGGATGTTAGTTTATTTGTTTCCATTTGTGGCTTGCATAGCAAAAAGGAGTTTGTTTTTGATGTCTCTGGCTCTGGTGCTTCATACTGCTATTTCATACCTTAGACCACAGTTAGCTGTGTATTAGGGTGCGCAGAGTATGGCTCTGTATCCTGTTTGTCTATAGTCCTCCTGGAGGTGTTTGCATATATAAAAAGGTTGGTAGTGCCAGTCCCTTCAAGAAAGTGTTTCCAATGAGTAGCCTGTCTGAGCTTCTGTCTATTATGAAGTATATTGTGTTGGCTTGGTGCCGTTACTGTTAATTAACTTTTTAGAAAGAGGACAATGAAGAAGAGGTTGGACCTTCTGTTTGATAAAAAAAAGTCAATTAGGTTGGGGGTCCTTGGGGGGCTTGCCCCCTCCAGCTAAGAGGTTATTACGTGAGTTAATGTTAGGTTAGGTTAGGTTGGGGTGTCCGGGGAGTCGTAGTTATGCAGATTTACCTAGAAGATATCAAATGTTTTTTTATGCATAAATTACTGTATTTTGTCTTCCCCCACCCAAAAACCCTGCATTTCCACAGGTCCCCAGGCTTGTTGGGGGTGATGACGACATCTTACAATATATGCATTTGCGACGTATATGAATGTCAAAATCATTCAAAATAGATCAAAATCTATACGAAAAGTGTGTTGTTTATATGCAGGTGCATTGTGGGAAAGATGTAAACATTTACCTTTCTGTCACTTGGGTCAGGGTTTGTTGTCCACCTGTTTAGATATGAGTGAACAGAACTCTGTCGGCATAGAAGAGTGTTGCAATTTTGGATCTGTCGTCCGTGTAGTACTCTGCAATTGTTTCCAAATGTTTTATGATTGAAAAGAGAACTATTGATCCATTGCATCCCTTACGTATTTCATTATCTATTGTGATATGTACATGTTCTTTCTGGTTGAAGAAATGGTGTGCTATTGTTTGTGTATATATGGTTATGAACTCTATTAGTTTGGGGCAGATGCCATTTGCCGTGATTTTTTTTTTTTATCAAATATGGACATTTTACTGAATCAAAAGCCTTGACAAAATCAATTTCTATTACATAAAGCTCTTTTGCCAGAAACTCATCTGCATACAGTGGTTGAGTATAAATAAACTGTTTGTTGTTTGTCTGTTTACTATTAATTCTTTTTGTAGGTTGTGCGTTTTTCCTGCACTGAGTAGATATTTCTCTCTTTTTGTTTTGAGGATACACATTAGTATCTTAAATGAGCTGTCTTAGAGAGCAATAGGTTTTAGGTCGTTAATGATAGGCTTGCTCATTTTAAGTATCAGATTTGTGTGTTAATGTTAATGTTGAGAAATAACGTTTAAACTCGTGCTACATATCCTCACTTTTTTCTACCTCAGATGTCTTAAGTCTTTCCTTGGGAGGAGGAGTCTTCATTGACTTTTCTAACCTTTCTTTTCACTTGTAAGTTCGGAACCATGCTCTGGTGGTAACAGGTCTCTCCTGCATAAAGATTTTATGGCCCTAGTCATTGCAGCTCTGTCATTTCAGGCTCTCTCCCTAGTCATTTCAGCCCAAACTTCCAAAGGCACTTCAGAAACTTTTATTTCTGGAATTGCTAAAGAGATATAGATTTACTAATGCTTTGAAGGCATTGCATTTTTTGCAGTACATCCTTATCCTCACATTTATGGAAGACTCAACAGTTTTATTCTCATTTCAAAGCAGTAGTTCATATATTTTTTCTTGTTCCACCTTGAGTTGGAAGTAGTATTGAATAATTAACCAATGCTAAATCTTACTGATTTTTGTGAATCTGGGCTTAGTTTCATTTTTAGTCTTCAAGTCTCTAGATATGAAACATGAAGTTGCTTTAGAAACAATTCCATGTAAAAAAGATGCATTGTGGATGCCTTTCTTTAAAGTTATTCCCTTGGCAGGAGAATAGCTTTATTAATGATTACCAAATGCTGTCACTACACTTCTCATCTGAAGGATAAGGAAATCAAGGCTACTTTCATAGCATTAAATCAAAATTTCAAGATTCAGTTAACATATAAGTTGGGATTTTCAGGGTTTGCATGAATCACTATATTGTTACGTTTCAAAATAATACTCCTTACATTAGCATATGCACTCAAACCTTGTTTTAATGGACTAAATGGGGAATCAACTTGTTCGCTACTTGAAAATAACCGTTGCTTGGTATTTGGTGGGACAGACACCAGTATTTTTCATATGGTACATAGATTATCACATATAAAGGCAGTCTTATTATGAAATGCAATGATTGTTTCACTAACCTTACTTATTTATATGATTATGAATATTATATGGGTATAAATGTGTATAAAGTAGACATCACATATCATTAGAAAACAATAATGGCATGAAAATATATATTTTCAAACAGCGGACTTATGAATGATCCTGTCCGCCTATTCGGTAATATATGGAGTCCGTTAAATCTGAAATCCGTTGAATCGAGGATTGAATGTAATATACTTATTTGCTCATATGCTTTAGGGCTGTACTTAGGAGAGTATTAACTTAGTTGTAGTATACAGGGCCTGAGCTACACTGGCGTGGTCCTGTCTCCGTATCTATATTCATTCAGTTGTTGTACATTATTTGACATTATCACCTCTTCTTTCAGTCTATTCCAAGTACATCTATTTCTTTGGGGGAAAACTACTTATTTTGTATCGTTCAAGCATATTCCTTTCTATAATTTTTTCTTGTGTCCCGTCAAATATCTAGCCTCTCCTTTTCTTTTCATTATTATATCTTTTCTATCTGTTTTCTCCAGGTCGTTCATCAATTTATATTTTGTGATTGATTAACTGCGTGTGTGTGTGTGTAGTTTTCAAGACTGCCTTTTTAGATAGACTTGAACAATTACACATCATTGGTACACATGGCCTGGTGAGAGCTGTCGACCTGTAGCTCCTTGACGACATTCTCTCACCTGACCCACCAACCTGATTGTATGGAGGGCCGCTGGGTGTGGCTACACCCTCAGTCTATGACTAGCCTGTTGGGGAGGCTGGTCACAGTTCATGCTACCTATTATTCCCTTGTACATAGCATACCTACCTGTTTAGTTTACTTTAAATTCAACTTCAACTGCAACAGACAGGCTTTATCAACAACCTTCTAAAGAAAACAGCCACTTATACAAAACATGAATTCATACTATTGGTAAGTCACCAAAAATGTTTGTTTGTTTTGGCTACGAAAAACATCTGGGGGTATCATTGAAATTAAAAATGGAATTGTTCTTCTCTTGGTGTGCAATGCCAGAAATTACATGATTTATTGTTGGTTATAAGCAATATTGATTTCATTAGTTACTAAACCTTTTTTTTCTGTTTAATGATGAAATAATTAATGAATGTTGTTATCACATACATGGAATCCTCTTCAGTTCATTCAATGACCTTTATATCCTATTAATGAGGTATCTGAAACTGCTATTACCGGAAGAGCTACTTGTCGATGTCATTATATCAATCTCTAACAGACATGATAACCTATTCTCAGTGAAGTATAGTAATCACCCACCAAATGTACATTCTTAACTACGGAATTCATCTACATGTGGTTGTATACACGTGTATGCACACCAATAACCTAGTGCAGGTCTGTGATTCATGTACATATGGTTTGTTGTGGGTGTGGCAGCCTTGTTCTCCTGGACAAGTGGATTCCCACTTATTGTGTTACTGTTGACTGAAGACTGATTAGTGTACTGTAATCTCTCCATTTATCTTAGTTTTCACTTCCCCTTCATCATTATGGGTCCAAAGTGTTAAGCAATTAATGCTGGTGGTAACAAACCAGTGAAAAGTGCTACGAATGTAGTGATAGTGGATGAATAATTGATGTGGTGCATACGGTTGTGCTTGGAGAATGTGGTGTGAGTCACCTGCCTTGCATCTATGAGGCACTTTGGCTCACACCATTCAATCTATTTTGTTAATAGTGGTTTTGTTTGGCACAACAGTGTTTCCTTATCGTCGATGAAGGCAAACAGAGAAGAGGTGGTACAGTACATTGGTTGACAGTTAAAACTTTGTAAATAAACCAGATTGATGGTTTCCTCTCCAAACTACTACTAGGACAACATTCAAAGGCTGTATTCCTCTCCACAATACCATTTATTGCTTCTAGAAGTTGGTGTTTATAAGCTGATCGACAATTTACTTGCCAGAATGGACTGTCTCATGAGCATTGTGTCATTGGAATTGGTAGACATAGACTGCAAGCCAATGAGTGTCAATGAGACAATTATCAGGCATGAAGGCAAATTTTTAAAATTATATATTTATTAATTTTATATATATATATATATATATATATATATATATATATATATATATATATATATATATATATTCATTTATCTTTTGTAGCCTTGGTTATGTTGTAATTATCAGCATGATCAATAATAAGCTATGACAGTTGCATTGAACGTCCAACTCTCATAGCTTATCATTGATTGATCATGCTGATAATAATCACAGCCTGGAGTAAAGGGCACCAAGCTACGATATACAAAATAAATTGACATTGTTTACGTCTTTAGCCAACCATGGAAGGGGGTCGAGGACGGCCAAACACCGTTCTTTGTTACAGTAGATCTTAACTTTCTAAAATAGTAAAGAAACGTTAAAAAAAACCATTCTAGAAGAGAGAAAAAAGTAATCATTGTACGCACAACACATTTATTTATTTTAATCAAATTCGATTGGTTGGAGTACACAATAATCACCCCTTGAAAGACTGAAGGACTTCCAGAAAGAGCCATGGGGATTTACACGCTGCCGAGCTAAGTCATCCCTGAAAGTAACGCCTCACCATGCGGACCATGTTGAAAGAAAACGTATCCTCGTTAACATAACATTGTAGGAGAGACTTCAACAATACACGGTCATGAATTTTATTTATTTATATTGTTATTAGTACTATTTGTATATTGTATATTTGGGGAGGCGGTGGTACAGTGGTCAAGCGTTCGGGTATGCGATACCTAGGGTCCCGAGTTCGATCCCCCGATATCTGCTGGCCACTTGTCATTATTTGATATCACCGCCGAGTGGCCAAAGATTACCCAAATTACTGCCATACTGTCCTCAGACGGGAATTATGATGTTTATATGCATTTGGGGCTTTAGCAGCGATTAGCCTCTCTTCGTTCTCAACATATTCGAGAGACCGTAAACTTTCGAGGCGTCACTAGCAAGTCCATCCTGCTTCTATAAAAAGCCTACTGGCGCCAACGGTTTATGATATAGAAAAAAAATGTATATATATATATATATATATATATATATATAATATATATATATATATATATATATATATATAATATATATATATATATATATATATATAATATATATATATATATATATATATATATAATATATATATATATATATATATATATATATAATATATATATATATATATATATATATATATATATATATATATATATATAATATATATATATATATATATAGATATATATATATATATATATATATATATATATAATATATATATATATATATATATATATATATATATATATAGTTGCAAACTTAATGTATAGTTTCGTTCGTAGTCATAATGTAGTGGGACAACACACACACACACACACACACACACACACACACACACACACACACACACACACACACACACACACACACACACACACACGTTTCCTAACTCAAGAAACGATCCAAAATAAAGCCCAAGAAATATAGATTTAAGACAAGAATCCAAGGACAAAATTTTTTAATTGAATTTAGTATAAAAAAAAGTGTACTACATTAGATATTATTATTATTTTTTCTTTTTCTATATGTTTATTATTTACCGCACTATGGTCTGGATGATCACGCGCTGAACTCGTGATCGTCAGCCATTACCCTCCCGAAAAGAGGTCAGAGTTCATAGAGACAGATCTATAAGTAAGGCTGAGACCTCTCACACATCACACACACATCCATCCCCTTGTTCAATAACTGCTCCCTGTCACTGAAAAATCCTTAGCGACTGAGCAGGGTTCGAACCCACGCCTTGCTGGGTGACAGGCGGAATTGTTAACTACTGAACCGTGTGTGTGTGTGTGTGTGTGTGTGCGCGTGCGTGCGTGCGTGCGTGCCCTGGGGCGTGGGGCGTGGGGTACCATCTGCTGAGTGTGCCGCCACGGGTTCCTGCGGGCGAGGTGGGGCGGTGATCCTTGACATTCGGGCCGCCCTGCACAGGCTGTGTGCGTGTGGCCAGGCGGACGACAGCTGGTGGCCGAGCAGGAGAAACACACACACACACACACACACACACACACAATTTCTCTCTCTTTATTTATTTATTTATTTATTTCTGTGTGTGTGTGTGTGTGTGTGTGTGTGTGTGTGTGTGTGTGTGTGTGTGTGTGTGTGTGTGCGTAAACACCAAGTTGACAGTATGTTGTCGATGGTTGTTGGGGGGGTTGGTACACGTATGCTGGTTATATATGAGTATAGGGAGTGTGTTATGGTAGCGTAGCCATATGTATTTGGGAGGGGATGTAAAACAGACGAATGTATCCTTTGTGTGTTAGTTGGTTCCTTGTATTGGAGGCAGTGTATTGATGTTCGTGGCGTGGGTGTTACGATGTGCTGAATTGTATTGGGTCGGGAAGGACGGCCTTGAGAACCAGCATAGGGAGGGGGAGATGGTGGAGGGTGATTACATATTAAAAAATACATAAGAAGACTTTTTGGTCTATAACTAAGTTATCTGCTACACTGCATACTATTACTAGTTCACTACGTATTGGAGAACAAGATAGATCAGAACAAGACTCTCAATGCCCACCTCTCTCAGGCAACGTGCCGGCTGGAAACAGAAGGGAACACTGTGTTCCTTGTAGAAAATGAGAAACTAGAAATGTTATAGTAAAGAATGAGGCTAAAGGAAGATACTAAACTAGACCACTACTAATGCTAGTACATCCTGGGAGGGCAATAAGTTTATTAATAGTAACATAGTGCTACCACTACTTTTCTCATCTGAAAAATAGGAAAACGGTGAATTTCATAGAATTAAATCAAGATTTTTATAGTTCATACCCAACAATCAATTAATTAGTTAATAAAAATCTGTCTTCGGAAATATACATCTAATTGGGGCTTGATACTCGCTAATCACTTTTCCAGTGATTAACAACTCTAATATTGAAGTATTGTCTTACGAGCAATTGTGTTACATCTTCGTACTTTTAATTTCATGCTGTTACCTCATATTATTTTAGCATTATTCATCTCAAAATAGTATATCTGGATTTGTTTGATCAAAATTTATCATGATTTTAAAAACTTCAATCATAGCTCCCTTAATTATTCGCTTGTGGAGAGTGAACACGTGTAACTGTTTGAATCGTTCCTTGTACGATAAATTATGCAATGTAGGAATATGTTTGTCGCTCGTCTGTACTCTTTCCAATAAGTTTTGGTCTTTAATGTAGTTCGGTGACTAGAACTTAAATGCGTATAGTGTTTTAATGACTTCTGGCGATTTATGATCAAAATTCCTTGAAATTAGACCTAACATCATATTCGCTGTCTTACTTGCAGAACATATACCAGTAGACCTGTTAGTCGATGTTATCTGCTGAACTACTTACTACTATTATAATCTGCTCAAACGAACCTGGCACCTGGAGCCGACATTTGTAATTGTCGGCTAATTGGCTATTAAATGGGAAGAGCGTTCGAGTAGCATTATTGGATTGTTTTCCCCCTTGTTGTTGTACGGCTGTAACTGTTTATAACATGGTCAACTATTGATATGGAATAATATCCGCATACAAAAAAAATGATGAGCTATAAACGAGGCAAATATCATATAAACTACAATTAATAGCAGCGCCTTCTATTAATTGCTTAACTTTATGTCCCACAAATGTGCTTAATTCACCAACCAAAGGCAAATGCGTATGTGTGTAAGCTGCATGTGGGAAATCAAAGTGATGGGTTAGGTTAGGGAGAGGTAAGAGAAGGTGAAATGCTGACAAGGGTTGGAGGAGGGGAATCAGGAGGATGTAGAATAGAGGGTTAAGGGTTGAAAGCTGATGGGGGATAGTGGGGGGGATTGAGTTGTTGGAGGAGATGTGGGGTGGAGGATAGTGCAGGATATTAGGGGTGGAGGGTTGGGGTTGTGGGGGCATCAGGGGAGGGACTGTGGTATGTGGCGTTTGGCGACGGCCGACTCAGATGCCTTCTAGTATGCAAGGTGAACGGATACGTCACCTCCTCCTACACACACACACACACACACACACACACACACACACACACACACACACACACACACACACACACACACACACACACAGAAGAGAGAGAGAGAGAGAGAGAGAGAGAGAGAGAGAGAGAGAGAGAGAGAGAGAGAGAGAGAGAGAGAGAGAGTACAAGAAAACATTCACGCCGATAACTATAACTTTATATATATTGCTATTAGTATAGGCTGCAACGGTGGTGATGGTGGTGGTGGTGGTGGTAAGAGACTGGAACACTTTTTGTAGTAGTATGGAGTAGTTGATAGTAGTGATGGTAAGAATAGTAGAGGCAAGGCAAGGTCAGTAGATTATTATGGTGGTGGAAGTGGTGGTTGAGAGAGACAAGAGGCAATGAGCAGCAGGGAGGCCTCAAGGGAGGAAGATGTAAGGGAAGAGGAGAGGAGAGGAGGAGGAGGAGGAGGAGGAGGAGGAGGAGGAAGGAGGAAGGGTCTGGCAGGCAGCCTTGGATGACGGCGAGCCTCTCATGGCTGGCATTCCTGACATTCCTGACTGCGCCACATTCCCCTTCCCTCCCTCCCTCCCTCTGTCCCTTCTTCCCCCTCTTCCCCATCGCCCAAGGGGATATGGAATGTGATAAGTGATCTGCAGGAAGAGTTACGAAAGATGAAAGGTAGATAGGTCGCCCTGGTATCAGAGGTGGGAGAATCAAAAGCTTCCAATGATAAAGTGATAAGGGAAATTAACCATCTAAAGCAGGAAAATATATAAAATTACCAGAGGAAAATAATCAATTGAACAAGTTGGGGCAGAATGAATCTAGGGTGAAAATGCACCAGTGTATGGAAATAATGAAAAATGAATGCAAAGGCTGGAAGAATTTAGAAAAAGAGAAAGTTGACCTCTGACATTATCAAGCATAAACAGCAGCAGTTAAAGGAAAATTAGGAAGAAAAAAATGAGTTTTTAGCTAATTTAAAACAACGAAACATTAGTTAGTTTAAGGACAAAGTTGAGAAGAATAAATGTGCGATAGATTTAGGACCGAAAGAGAACCTCCAACCAATAAGATCAATTAGACAACTATAAATTAGATATGGCATAATATATAGCAATGATTGATGGACGACAATGAAGAGACTGAAAAATAAATAGAAGAGGTGTACAAGCATATAAAGTACGAACAAATAGACTCGAGAAAGTCAAATTCAGGTCGCAGGTGAAAGTAAATGACATGATGAACAGAACGTGGAAGCTTGCAAGGGATGAGCGATAGAACACATATGGATAAAGAGAAATGCAAATTAGGAAGAAAGAGAAAAAAGTGAAGGGACTACTTAGAAAGTGATCAGGGAATGGAAGAGAAGATGATATTCTACTGGAGAGTGTAAGACCAAAGGATGAAAAAGCGGTGCCTACAGAGATTTAATACAATGGGAAGAAGGTAAAAATAGCGTGGAGTGTGTACACTGAGGTACACTTCCCGCTGTTATGGTGGTGTGGGAGGCTCACGACACAACCACACAGTGTGTTGTTGTGTGTGTGTATATATATATATATATATATATATATATATATATATATATATATATATATATATATATAATATTGCTGTGATGATATGGTAGGACTTTGTAGGACAATACAGTGTCAACGATAACATTATATTGCTCTCTGAACATAGTTTTGAAATGAGTCCTGCCTTCCTAGATACATGAGACGCATCTTTTTGTCATCTAAAAGTATAAGTCAGCGATCGGTGTCGTACACATTGCGTCTGTGTGGTGTTATGACGACGAGGCTGGCGGTGGTAGTGGTAGTGGGAGGAAAGGGATTCTTGGAGACTGGGCTTTGGGGCTCACGAGTGAAGGAGGGAGGGAGGGAGGGAGGGAGGGAGGCCTAGACTTGGGAGGAGGGAGGGTGAAGGCCGCTGGGAGAGTACACCGCAGGAATGTTTGGAATGTGATACCGCTCACTTCTCCCACTGTCCCTCCCTCCCTCCTTCCTCCTCCTCCTCCTCCTCCTCCTCCTCCTCCTCCTCCTCCTCCTCCTCCTCCTCCTCCTCCCCCTCCCCCTCCTCCTCCTCCCCCTCCTCCTCCTCCTCCTCCTCCCCCTCCTCCCCCTCCCCCTCCCCCTCCTCCTCCTCCCCTCCTCCCTCCTCCTCCTCCTCCTCCTCCTCCTCCTCCTCCTCCTCCTCCTCCTAGTTCCCTTGCCCACTTGTCTACTCTTCTCGCACTCCTCCATTTCCATTTCTTCCCTATTTCCCTTTCGCTCCCTTTTCCTCCCTCCCTCCCTCCCTCCCTCCCTCCCGCCGTCCCTCCCCCCGTCCCTCCCTCCCTCCCTCCCTCCCTCAACGCATCGCCACGTCAGGTGTAGAAGTAGTTTGTAAGGTGTCATCTGTTGTTAGTTTTCTGCGGCTGAACTGATTCTGATGTGGTGGGGCTCTTGAAGGTGTACTTAGAGAATGAGGCAGGGTGTGACGGTGCAGGGTGTGACGGTGCAGGGTGTGACGGAGGGTAATAATAATAATAATAATTTTATTTCACCCGAAGGCATAGTAATCACTTGGGTAGTGTTCAAGTCATTACCTTATAGCGTCAGTGAGTATGAGCTGCGACCTTCTGTACTTGTAGGTCGCCAGTTTGACACTTTGATCGTCCATCTGAATGTGAGAGACGACTGCCGTGAAAATGTTGCATAAACGTTCGGTGATGCAGTCTGGCGCGGG